>JAAWWB010001047.1:0-25002 GCA_018804465.1 Populus tomentosa | reverse complement strand
GGTAGCAGTTGCTTTTCAAATAGCTTTTCATGCCGAAAAGCATGCCAATAATGTTTTTTCATTTTTTAAAAATCATTTTTGATATGAGCACATCAAAACGATCCAAAAAGTACAAACCGCACTTAATTTTAGCAAATAAAAAAAATTTGAAATTTTTCAAAAAGCAGGTTGGACCGTAGTGCCAAACGGGCACTAAATGCAAAGAATGGAAACTTACCTGTGCGGCGAAGGACGACGCAGAAGATGATGGCGCGGTGGCTGTTTCCCTGTTCGTGTTGTTCTGTGTCTCCTCCTTTCTGTGATCCCCCTTTTGTCTTCTTGTTTTTTTTTGTTCTGCTTTTTCTTCAGCCTCTTGGTCCGTTCCTTTCTTTTGTTTTTTCCCCTGGCTCCTCAGTCTTTGTGATGAAGAACTGAAGACAATGGTTGTTTCTTCCTCTTGTTTTCGGTTCCTTTGTATGCCCTCTTTTGTTCCCTTCTGTCTCCTGCTCTGGTTTTCGGTTCGTGCTCTGCGTTCTGGGTTTTTCCTCTGGTTTTCTCGCCCAAAAATCTTGTCTTTGTCTGTATCTTGGCTTCCTTCCGTCTTCGGTTCCCAAAATCCTCCTATGTTCTGGGTCTTTTCTTTCTTTTTTTTATCAGCTCCCCCGTTGTGTTCCTGCTTCCAGTGTTCTTTCCCCTGCTTTTTTAGTCTTCCTGTGTTATTTGCCTTCCCCCTCCTTCGGTCTGTTCAGTGCCCCCCTTTTCTGGGTTTATTTCTTCATTTAATTCCCCCCCGTTGGCTGCGATTCCCTCTCCTTTTATAAGGCCAAAATCAGTGGTAACGGTCGGCCTCCTAAATGCCCTGTAACCGACCCTTCAATGATGAAACTTAAACATTGGCTGGAAACTGATGAAACGGAGGAAGAAGACAGTGAACAGTTTTGACCAAGAAACGACTACATTTTCCTTTCAACTACTATTTATGATTTGGTCCTTGAAGTTTTGAAATTTTTGCAATCAAGCCCCTGGTTAAAATGTAATGGGATCCTTGCATTTCCGTGTCATTTTCAAGCTGGTCCTTGGATTTTAATTTTTGCAATTTGGACCCCAATTAAACGCCAAATTTTGATATTTCTTCAATTAAGTCCCTGATTGGATTAATTAAATTAATTCCAAACTTAATTAAGTCCAAAAACTTATCAATTCTCTAATTAAGCCCTTAATTGGATTAATTAGATTAATTTCAAAGTTTAATTAAACTCTAAAAATTCCAATCATGTTGCCCTTAACCCAAATTTTAATTCATTCTTCATTTTACTTGTTTTTCATCATTATCATTTTTTTTTATCATCATTTTTTTTATCCTTTTCAGTAAAAATAATAATAATAATAATAATTAAAATAAAAATAAAAATGGTCAAAATTAGGTTATGACAAAGCTAAGGCCATTCTTTTTTTCTTTTGCCCCCGGGATACTATAGCAACATTAGTATGACTTTTGAGGCTGATTTCATCTCGAAATGACAAACATTGGACCACTTTGGAGTCCACTAGTCCATATAACTTTTAGTCACCAAAGGAAGTCTAGTGTTAGGGAGCAAGAGAAGCTTGCACTGAGAATGAGTGTTAAGTTTAGTAAAGTTATTCCAAAGTTAAAATGCATCTTCCAAGGTTGGAACCCTAATTCTCCCTCCAAAGTCATGGAGACAATGTTTTCAAATGTTTTGCTAACCCCACGCTGGTATATTTTGTAGGAGATATGATTCTCTTGGGATTTCTTAAAAGAGCATTAGCTTGAGATTCATTGAAATCTTTTGCTAACCCCGCACTAGTATATCTTGTCATCCCAACTAACTTGATAAGGCTAATGATTGTTTGATGGGTGCTAATTTTTTTTTACAAGCCAACTACTAAGAAAATAAATAGGAAAAGGGATGTCTTGTAAAGTCACTCCCAATACAGATTGAACATTCTTTAAACCTTTAAAAAAACTTGATAAAACTGGTATCACAAGAGAGAATTGTCTTCTAGATGTCATCATAGATGCTACGTTTAAAGTACTAGGATGAATGAAACCAACATCTTTACTAGGAAATACAAATTTCCATAGCTAACATGAAACAAAAACCACTAAGAAAACTTCATCTTGAATGTGAGAAGGGACATCAAGCTCTTAAAGAGGATGCATGTACGAGACTTAAGTAACTTATTGGATTCACTAGACTTACTCATAGAGAAAGGCATCTTGTATGTCAAATCATCTCGAAACCAGAAATCTACCCAATCTTAAAAAGTCATTACATAGTCACCATCAACAATCTCACATTCTTTATGAAAGGCAATAAATAGATACTTATAGCTCTCTGGAAGAAAAGAATGTCTTTTCTTAACAGTTTCATCAAGTTCATCAATAAAGATGATGACTTCATCATAAAAAGTGTCAAAAATAGAAAGGTCGCTACATGATTTCAATTCCCATAATGACACAAACTCCTCACTATTTGGGGTATATAGCGTGTTAGTAGAGGGATTATAATGGTTCTAGAAAGAAAGGATAACATTCTTCTACCACTCATATGTAAAAAAGGATGCAAAAATTGTATCTTTAATATATGCTTTCTCAAGGATCGACTCATAGTGTTTCAAAAATATCTTATCTTCAATCCCAATACTTGGGAGTATACTCAAGTGCATTAGAGATCAGGAAATAATCCTTGCAAGTAGCATCTCCAACATGTTTGTGGTAGTTTAATGGTAGCATATCAGCTAGAAAAGTTGATGAATGTGGAAAGGAATTGTCGTGACCCGAATCCCAAATCCATGACCGGCACATAGACAAGGTTCCTTTCCAAGGTTCCATACCTATGCGAACCCAAACTTACATACAAACTTATCATTTAAACAATTCAATCAAAGTACAATGCAGTTTTAATAACAAAATTAACTTTATAATATAATTCGATTGTATTAATACAATAGTTAAAACAAATTCATAGTCGTGGAGCACTAACTAGACATAAAGAAAAATGTACAAATTTCAACCAAAAAAGCAAGTTATGAAGGTCCGACAAAAGTGACATGCTATCAAGCTATAAGCTTGAAAAAAGATAAATAATGAGAGGATGAGTTCAACAACTTTAATATACACATACGAGGTAATATAACAATGATGAATATATACACAATTATGGCTCTAAGTTCTTATAAGAAGGTTTCTTAAATAGATCATAATAAGAATATCATAAGGTAAAGCTCGTCAAAAAATCAAAATGCAATGAGCATGAGGCTCTGTACTGTGGGATGATTAGTCCACACAGGTTGGTGACTCCTTTAACCAACTAGGGTTCAGATATGATGTGCACAAAGACTAACACTACCCTGTTAGCATGGGTATTCTGACTAACATACCATAGGTTCATAATCATAATCAAACAGATATATTCATATCTCAAGGCTCAACTCATGACATCAATCAAATGAAGAGTTATCAATTCAGAAGTCAATTCAAAATATATATTGGTTCATATCAAGAATTCAGATTCAACAATTGATCATGATTTATCGTAACAAGGATAATAATCAACATATATATTATCAAGAGGCATGATCTAATTAATATTAATAACTCAAATATTTATAATATTTCTCATGCATATGGAAAATTATCCACTCACCTAACTCAAAAGCAAAGAGAACTCAAAAGTAGATACCGTAGGAAATCCTATTGATGTCCCGCCGATAGAATATCAGGATTATCTGAACACAAAGGAGACATATTCAAGAATGACTCAAAAGAACACATAACCTATGTAATACACTTATCTAAGGTTATATTCCATAACCCTATATGTTTTTAGATTAAACTAGTTATTTTTCAAACTATTTAAACGGTTTTCCCAAAATCTAATCCATAATAAAAAAAAAATCATAAAATTGGTAATAATTCACTAAATAACCCTCAATTATTCATCAAACTAATCTGCAAAAGCTAATATTACAGCTAGGGACCAATTTGGAATTTATCATATTTTTAAGGGTCAAATTGTAACTTTGTTAAATTGAAGGACCAAACTAAAAATATCATAAATTCATTTCTATCTAGAATCTCTAATTATGCTCCAAGGATCATTCTATAATTTTTCCAAATTTTTAAGGTCAAATTGTATTTTTTGTCAAATGGGAGGACCAATTTGAAAGTGTTAAAAATTCATAACTATACTGGAATTCTGCCCATAATTCTTCTTTTAATCTGTCCGAATCTCCGAATATTCTCCAGGGACCATAATTTTTCCAAAGTTTGAGGACTAAACTGTAATTTTAACAAACTGAGGGACCAAATCGAAATTTTGTCATCTTCAACCTCAAACCCAGAATTTCAACAGAAAACCTACTGTTCTTTCCAGATTTCTAACTCAAAATTCACCATTTACACAAATCATAACTCAAAATCATCATCTTTACCTACAATCTTTCATAATCAACTAAATAATTGATTACCCATAACAATCAACCCATAACATTCAAATCAATTCATTAATCAACCCAAAACACAATCTTCAAAACCCTAACATTCAACATAAAAAAAAAATTAAAGCTCAAAGAACACACATTTATATATTTAAAAACTTAAATCTTACATTTAAACTTATTTACTACAACACTCTTTTATTTCCTTTATCTTTCCCTCTTTTCTCTTTTTCTTCTTCTTTCTCCCTTCACTCCTACTGATTCTCTCTCAAGATTTTCAGACCTCTTCTTTTCCTTCTTTTTATACTTGTTATGTTTATTCAATTACTACAATACCTCTTATTTATTTATACCCACTCTTTAAGCCTTCAGGGGTTTTATTGCCCTTTCCTACTCATTTTATTTCAAAACATCATAGGAGTACTGAAGTTGTAAAACTGATTGAGACAAACCACTATGACTATAAAGTTCATAAGAAGTTTGCAATTATCACGAAGTCAAATGCTTGATGCTTTCAGAAGACCACCTCTTAGCGAATGGATCAATGGCGAGTTCGTACGATACATGTCCTCAATTACTAAGAATCTTTTAGAGGAAGAAAAAAAAAAAGAATTCCTTAAAGTCATTATCTAGAAAAAGGCACATATCATGTGCAGATTTGAAAGAAGGGATGGGGAACAAGATTACAAGTCCTATAATATTGATATGTCCTAAAACAGGGAGGGTAAGAATTTTGCTTGATCAAAAGCCACAGAAGAGTGATGCTCTAATGAAAGAAAGTTATGAACTGTCAGAATTGATGGTTCGTTGAAAATAACAATTGTAACCGTTAAGAAATGACTTTTCTAGCACCAAATCCAGTGAAATATTATAGCTGAAGAATGCAAACCGCTAAAGCAACTCACGTGGAATCACAGGTCAGGCGATTAACCTACATCCAAGTTCCCAAAGAATGTCAAAAATAAATTGAGTTAAATTTCAACACCGGACAAGTATTTAAATTGTTGAGGATAAATCGATTCTAACAGTTCCAAATGCCCTTGTCTTCTACGTCATCTCATTCTGATAGTTATGTCGCACTCTTGTCTTCTACATCGGCACCAACTGCCATGGTTCGTGAGTAATGGTTGTGGAGAATCAAGTTTGGTATAGAAAGTATAGAGTAATAAAGTAGAAGATGATTATCCATACGCATCCTCCGACCTGTTGCTGCAATATCTTTGTATTAAAAAAAATTCAAAGTATAGAACCGTGGGTTTAATTACAATATTTTTACATTCATTTTTAAATGTAAGTGAAGAGGGTTATAGGTAGAAACAAAAACATTTCTACTAATTAAAGTTCTTCATGTGTTATTTTTTATTTTATTTGTACATGAAAAGATAAAATCAAATTGAAATAAATAACATGAAAAATAAATGAGTCTTAATATATTTATTGACTAATGAGAGGTTGATACTTGAAAGGAAATATTCAAGATATTTTATTATAAATACAAAATCTCATCAATAAAGATCAAGATCTATATATATATATATATATATATAGAGAGAGAGAGAGAGAGAGAGAATTACTTTCTAAGCAAAAATGGCAATATGACTAAAAGAACCAGCCACTTAATTTAGTATATAGCAAATATGGTTTCTAGCTACAAAACGTTCTGCCATGGTTCTCTGTATATAGCCCATGTCAATTTCTAACAAGTGCTTAAATTCAGTTATGTTCTTCAATAAGATTAAAAAAAGTACAAATTCTGCTGTGAAAAGTAAGCAGGAACTGTAAAAGGGAGCGTATCAGTTGTCTTTCCTTTGTCCAAAATGGAAAATCTATTACCATTAGAATAGTCAAGTCTCTTGTTTTGGGAGAAATTCGAATGTAACCTTTACTTCGAATGTAATGTATGATAAAGAAAGAATGTCTGCCAAAAGCATTAGTGATATCCCAAGTTTCCAATAAACAAAAAAGAAAAAGAAACGCTATAGCTCATTGATCTAACCTGCCTTTAGTCGGAGATCAGATCAAGAGTTATGGTTCTTTTCTTCAAGTGTACGCTAGCAGCTATTCAGTGAGGACTGTAATTTGAAGTTTTCTCTCTGCATGTACAACTCAAAAGTACTGTAAATGGACATTTCCTTGATCAGAAAGCAATTATAATCTCTTTAATATACTGATCTTATTAGTCCCTGAAGGGGTTACAAAACACTGTGGAGATTACATGAAAACCAGCTCTCTCAATCTGCTCTGCATGTATGCTTTTGCATCTCATCATAACATTCAACAAGATCAAAGGATTTAAAACTTATTTAATGATGGTAAATATTGTCTGAACAATAGTTAGAATCAAAAGAGTAGCAGCCGCAAACGCAGAAACAATTGCCCATGGGGGGGTGCCAAAGTAATTGCTCATCAACAGAACACGCCATCTTGGAAGCGGGCGCCGGTAATATCTGTTCACGTCCTGGCACAGTTTTAGATAATAGTATTTTTTCAAGTATACATCCTGATAAAGCTTGTTGAAGAATTGCGCTGCCTCATCTGGATTCAACCAATAATCAATGATTCCACTACTGGTGAATGTATCCATATCTTTGGTAGTCTTAATGAGGTTGTCTAGGAGTACGGCATATGAAGTGATTCTGTCAGTGCTGTAAGGAGAACACTGCTCGTAGCTGATGAGGTTTCGAATGATGACTTCAGCTGTCTGCTGAAGTAGCAATGGAGGGATTTCCAGGACACCATTTTGGAATTTTATATCCAAGATGCTCCTTGACTTACCCACCTTCAATTTAATTCCGGCGTATACAAGATTTGTGACGGAAGGAATAGGTTCCCATCCCATTTCACCTTCTTCCTCTTTTCCAGATGACAAAACTAACCAATTTCTTAAGAGGTCAAGCAAATGTTTTGGTCCTTGGTTAGAGGGAACTATGGGGGGTGGATCGGATGAAAAAATGATCTGAAAGAAACGAAGGGCAAGTTGTGCGAGGGTTGTCGCGTTTCCAGGTTCCGCGGTCATCTTGAACAAGCGTTCAAGGACAAACCAAGGTATTTGGTTTTCTACCAATATCAAGTCATGATATAGGTACTGCAACATACAAGACACGCTGAAGATAGGATCATCATCTTCTCTCAGATAAGTATCTTGATCCTTTCTAAATAGCTCAATAAGAAAGCAACCATCTATTACCAACATTCTGACAAAATCCTCTACACCGACATCAATTGGTCCGGCATAACACGAACGTGCCTCTTTCTCGATCCCCCTGGTGGATTTGATCAACCCCTTCAGTGATATGCTCGCAGATCTTCGAGAAAGAAGGCCTTTGAGATACTTCAGTTTAACTTTCTCTGTAGCTTTCATCAGTGGATGGTGACGGTGCCAGAGGCCAATTGAAAATGCGTTGGGGGTATAAGCTTTTTCGCTATGCCTTCGGAGAATGTGGGGCACTCTAAAGATGCATACTTTATCAGGCATTATCAAATTCTGGGACATCATACTTTCAACGGAAGAGGTCAATGAATCAATATCAACTGTGACCTGATCATCTACTCCATGAGAAGGATCGCATATATCAGCACTCCTTGGACCACCATCCCTTTCGGATCTTGCCATCGTTTCTATGTGAAGAAGAAAAGGATAACGAGGAAAAAAAACAAAAATAGAAACTACTTGAAGAGAAAGAAAAGGAATTCTAAGCCAAGTGTGAAAAGTAACCCATTCAACGAATTCTATATCTCTTTTAGAAAGGTTTGTGATTTTTCAATCCTTCTGAAAAGAATAGTACTTTCCTAGCAATTTTCCCCAATGAGCAATCAGAAGGACCAATGAAGCTAACGAGCTGTGGTGTAAGGTACTGTAGGAGAACATATATTAGCATTAAGCTTCTCTCAGAATTCATGATGCTAACTTATGTTAACAACAAATAAAGTTCCTTTCATAGCACAGGTGTAGGTTATACTATATGGTTGGCCTATGAAAGTGCCAAGCATTTTGTTGTACCAAGTGTTATACAACACAAATCTAGATTAATCATTTAACAAGTAAGGTATTAAGAATTAATAAGATAAAAATAATAAGACATGTTAATAGCAAGTTGTTTAGGATATAAGCATTAAAGTCTATATTGAGTTTATATCATACTTATTCTTACACCATTAGTGTAACCTTTTCACCTTTACATAATAAACTTAGCTAAACATAATGAAGAAGAGAAACATAAATAAACAAGATAAGAATATAAATAAGATACAAGTTAACTAAGTAAAGGAAAGGAAATAAAAAACATAAATAAGATATTAATGAAAGAAAAACTTAAGCATTACAAAAATATAAAGAGAGAAATAAAGAACATGATCTTGATCTGAACAACCAAGATGCCTTAATGCATGGAAAATGCCTCTTTTTATATGCCAAAATTTAAAATTATTGATTTGATGACTAATTGTTGAGTGGGTGACCACATCTTGACTTGGTGACAATTCTTATCTTCTTGTCTGAACAAAACATCATTGATAATGTCCGAATTTGAATCACCTATTCTCATGAAAGTTTTAGGAAATTGTCTCATATTTTCAGAAAAAAAACAATTGAGGTTATTTGGATTTCTAGAACTTGAAATATGGGCTAAACACTAGAATCAGAAGGAGGGGATGATATTTAAGGCATTGCAATACTAAGACATCTTAAGGGGCATTACATGAAACTTTGCATCTACAAAAACATGGTTGTGATAAATTGCTCTGGAAGCTCTGTTTATTTAAGGTATCAGTCCTATTCTTTTCTTTGCTAGTAATTTATCCCTTGCTTTGGAGACAACTTTCTAGGAATCTATCTTTAGAACTTCTCAAGTGTGATATAAACAGCGTCGATGGAAAAGCAACAAAGTAATTAGTGCCTTTTAATTTTGTGAAATTGCATCACACGGGAGTAAATCTATATTTTATATTTTATTACTGAATGCAGCTAGTATCCAAAGAAACAACAGTAAGCACATGTAACATAGAACTCTCTTCATCATATAAAAAAACCACAATTTTATATTTTATTACTAAATGCAGCTAGTATCTTTCAAAGAAGTTTACAACTCATTAAATAAATGTAAAAATCAATCTAAACCCGGGATTAAATCTGAAAATAAAGAGAAAAAGGTAACAAAACTAACCTAAACAAGCCGATCACACTACACAATTCAAACGTCTTCTCGTGCGTAACCCTATCCCATCATTTCATAAATATTCCTGTAAGACTATCCAGGTAACCCAGTTAAGTTCAAGGGCACTCTAATAGTTTATTCTAGTACAGTGCATCATCCTGCTAAGTTCATTTGACCGCTTTAAGGCATCTTCCTATGGTTTCTTCTATTCCTGGAATTAAAATTCAGATGATATATATCCAAGGTTTCCATTTTAAGCTTCTCTCTTTGTTCAATTTCTTTGGAATGTTAGGCTTCCGTTTAACTCTAATTAGTTCTCTTTTGCAATGGTTATAAAGTTTTAAGTTCAGCCACGTTCAAGTCCTATTATAACAAAAGCTAAATGGTTTGGAAAAATAAGATATTTTACCATAAATTATAATAATAGTTTTACTTGGAAATCATTGTAAATCAAGAGACATTTTACTGTGAATTGTAATAGTAGTTTCATTTTTAATTTCTCATCTTTTCGTGAGTGGATAAACATTTCTTTGGCTTTCTTCTACAAGAGCATCCAAGTTTTTTCAATTATTATTATAAAAAAACTAAATGACGTGGAGTTTTCATTATAGCTCTAGACACATATTACTCTGGATTGCAACGATGAAATTTACTTGGGTATGGTGTGTACTTGAGAGGACCATGAGGGGTGCTTTAGTATTTTCACATTGTCTTTTCTATTTTTTATTTGAAAAGCTATTGACGTGTGTTCCACATACCCTATCGAGTGGGCAGCGTCAGTGCCATTAAGGAGATGCGTGAGACGCCTCTTGGTGCCAAATCTGGTCATACTCCGTCAAAATAGATGCACAGACTTGCCCTTTTACATATGGTGTAGTATGTGTAGACATATCATGGTTGAATTGTCACTGGTGATCAATTGTTTGTATTTTTTTCCTTTCTTTTCTCTCTCTTGAGAATTAAAGTGCAAATTGTCCTTTGTTTATTTGTTGTTTGCTTGAGTATGGTAAGGGTTACCAGACCCAAGCACCCTGATTCCAACAAAAACACAAGACCCAAGTTACTTGGGTCTGGGTATCATGTGAGGCCCAAGGTCTTTGGGCCTGGCAACAATGCTAGGTAAAAAAGCATTGGGTCTACCAACCATGTTTAGTGCCAGGCACGAGCGCAGGTTTGGGATGGTTGCCAAAACCCAGCGTGGGTCTGCCAATGTTTGTAGACCTAGGGGCAAGTCTACCAAGGTTGTCAAATCCAAGTGTGAGTCTAGCTTGGCCCCAAACTCACAGCTCTTAGGTCTGGCATGGCCACCAGAGCCAATTGGCTATGAGGTCTTGCATTGCCATCAAACCCAAGTCATTTGGGTTTGACATTGCTTCGAGACTTAAGGGGCTGAAAATGTTCTCTATGCTCTTAATATTTTTTTATTTATATATATTTAAAAAATAATAATATTGACCCGCTGCAGAGCACAGAACCACATATATATATATATATATATATATATATATATATATATATATATTATGGATGAAGAAATTAATGAATTCCACAAGCTTTTTATGAAATTAATAAATTACACCAAGTCCTATTCAACATTTTAAAATTATAAGTCATTAAAAAGTCCAAATTTTAATAATAATTAAAAAAACCCTTTATTATATCTAAAACACTCTTAATTACAATTTTTTTTTAAATAATTAAACTATAAAACAATATTGAAAAAAATATTAAAAATAAAACTCAAAACAAAATTAATAGTGAAATTAATATTGCTCGTGTACTAAAAAACATTGTGCCCATTTTTTATATTCTTTTTTGTAAATTTTTAATTTAGTTACCTTTTCCAAATGGTATTGGAGAACATTTTGGATTAAAAAAAAAAGGAGGTTAAGTTAATGTAATTATTAAAATTATAATTATAAATAAACTAAAAGAGTTGGGTTATTTTACTATATATGACACTATTCATATGAACAATTTAATTTATTTATTTTTAATTTCAGTCCTCATAATGTTCATATGAACAAAGCAATCTTTTTTGTCATTTTTGTTATTGATTTTGTTTTTTTTAATTTCATCATCCCATGTTACATTAACATGGATGGTTTTATGTGTTTAGAATTTTTTTCAATTTCAATTTGCATGCTCTCGCTTTTACAAAGTGTTGAAAAATATTCTAATAATTAATCAAAATTAATTTTATAAAATAGAACTTTAGGTTACAATTAAAAAAGAAATTAAAAGAAGAGGTACCAATTTTAAGAGAAAAAAGAAAAACAAAACAAACACCATTAAGACTTTGGCATAGAAAACTGTACTTTGATCCCTAAAGTTTATTTATTTATTTATTTGTTCCCTATTATTTTAGAAATTTATAATTCAACCCCATACCTCATTTATTTTACGTTTCAATCCCTACATGTTGAGAGAGGAAAGTGACAGTCACAGGAAAATATAGAAAGGAAGGAAAGCACTTGAAAAGCTGTAACTCGACTCTTTGATTATTATTTAGTTAATTTACTAAACCGGCAACCTTGGTTACATACTTCACTGACTCAAATTTATTATTTTTTATTTTATTAGATGATAGCAAATACAGAAATTAATTTACTATCATCCTAACACTCAAGAATAAAAATCTCACATTAAATGATAGAATTAAAAAAAAAACAAAATATACAAATAAAAGAGCCAAAAAATCTTGACCCAACTTTTTTATTAATATTTAATCAACCTGTCAAACTCATGATTCGAGTTATAGACTCCAGTTAATCAATTTTGTTTTTATTTTATTATATGATAAGAAATAGGAAAATTGATTTACCATTAATTCAATACTAAAGGATACAATTCAATGAAAATCACACACAAAATGATGGAATTGAAAAAAAAAACCAAAAGATATAAAAAAAAATGATAAAAAATCCAACCCCGACTCTTTGATTAATATTTAGTCAAACTCGTGACCCGAGTTATGAACTCTACTTGTCTTATTTATTTTTTAAAAACTTAATATATGATAAAATATATATATATATATATATATATATAACAATTGATTTACTATTTACTTACTAAATGATGAAATTTAATAAAAAAACTAAAGATAACAAAATAGGCAAGAAAAACAAAATAGCCAGGAAAAAAAGCCCAACTGTGTTGGATTGGGTAGGAGGCCCTCTTTCTCGACTCATTCATTTTATTTGGTTAAGTTGAGAAGTTTTTAAAAACTCCAACTCACATTCGACTTATAATATCTATTTATTTAATTTTTTTAACCAACTATCATCTTTAAAATTCATATTAAATGAATTTAACGAGTTGGGTCGGGTAAGATAATACAAATATGATTAATGAGCTGGTATTTTTTAACACTCCTAGATTTTCCCACTAAAGTAGTCTGCTTGTAAATTATTTCACGTTAAGCCTCTATTTTTTTAGCCTTACATTCTCTCTAGTCCTCACCTAAAACAAAATGGTCTGCTCACTTTGCACATAGGCCTAATAAAATAGGCTAAATAAAAAAACAACTATATTTAAAAAAGAACAACAAATAAAATATCTACGATAATCCATATCATATCAAAAATTAATTAAAAATCCTATAGAAAGAAAAAACAAAAAATTAGAACTCAATCTCTAATTAAATACAACCTAAAGGATAAAACTGAAAAAACATAAATTTAAAAAAAAAATACAAAATCGGCACATCTCTTAAACTTGGGTTAATCACCCAAACTCACATATAAAGAGATTTTAGACTCACCTTTAATCAAGAAACTCAATTCCTAACTAACTTAATATTGAAGGTTGTGGTGGGGGAAAATATCAATTTAAAAATTCAGTAACATAGTTGCACCAATTATTGAATATATAAAGAAAAAATTTTAATTGGGATAAGAGACATTGCTTCAATTTTAGCTTTTTCAAATTTCAACAAACTATATGAGTTCAAGAGTGATGTTTCTAGTGTAGCAATTAAGGGTATATTATCCCAAAAGAAGAGACTTGTGACATTTATTGTGAAAAGTTAAATGATTCTATATTGAAGTGGTACATTTATGATTGTTGTAACCCATTTTTGGGTCCCCATAAAAAAATAATAAATACAAAAAAAAAAAAAAAAAAAAAGTGCGCAGTACTGGTCGCAGTAACCCGTAGATTAATTCTCTGGTTACTGTACACACATTACTGGCTAATTAATTCACATTGCTATGCACAGTAACTGGCTAATTAATTCACATTACTGTGCATTTGCTAATTAATTCTTGTCACTGTGTGTATTTGGGCCAGGTTCGGCCCAGCCCATGTATTTGGGCCTGACCCGGCCCATTTCAAAGAAAAAAAATCAAAAATATTTGTTTCAGCATTTTATAATTTTTCCGCGTAGTTTTTATGTCATTTTGATTAATATTGGGTGGTATTTTATGTTGTTAAAAATACAAAAATCTGATATTAAAATACCCGGTTTTCGTCAAAAAACTTCCAAAAATACAAAAAAATTGAAAAAAAAGAAAAAAATGTTTTTGTGCATACGGCCAAGTGTCTCAAAGCTAAAAATTCATATTGTATTTTTTTCATACACAAAAAAAATATTTTAGCATGCATTTTGGCTTTAATAACCAGTTTATTAAAGTCAAGAGAATATTGGCCAATATTTCAAAAACAACAAAAATTTTTGTTTGGCTCTTAGTATCCGGGGTATGACTTTACACGTAATGCATATTCCGGATATTTAATTCCTTTTTTTTTTGGACAATAGAACCTGGGGTATGACATTACATGTAATGCGTATTCCGAACAATAAAAAACCACAACACGACCTTAGATTTTATCAGACATTAAAACAATGCAGCTTACCTTAGGTAGGGCGTAGTTGGGGTGCTAATACCTTCCCTTTACGCAACCAGTCTCCGTACCCGATCTCTAAAGACCAGTTAAGGTTCCTAGTAACCAGAATACTAGGTGGCGACTCCCAGTCCATTTTTAGCTTAGAGACAAAGAACTCCTTGTCTCACCATATTTTCCATGCCAAATATACAACATACCACACCCTCATGAAGGGTTGGTAGTGGACGATCGCCGCGCCGCCGCACACGTGCGACAATGATAAGGAGTTTTATGCTATTTTTCAAACTCTAAAAAAGTGGCAGTAATAACTAATAGGCAGAAGATTTTTATTATATTTTGATCATAAGGGATTAAAATTCTTGCATATACATAAGTGAATAAATAATATTCTTCAAACTAGATGGATGACTTGCAACAATTCCTAATTAGAATTGTGTGTAGGGCTGGAATCTAGAATATGGTTGTTGATGTTTTGAGTAGAAATGAAGCCTTACTAATCACTTTGATGGAAAATGTCACTAAGTTTAATTATTTTTACATTCCTTGTTTTTTATTGTGAGAAAATGTAATTCAAGATTTGTATAGAGAATGCTTGGTTAGTCACTTGGGGTGAAAGAAGATAAGTGATTTCATCATTAAAAGGTATTATTGGCCTTACTTGAAATATGATACTAGTAAGTTTGTGTAAAAACATTATATTTGTCAAACTACCACAGACCAAGCACAAAATATAGGTTTACATATGTCTTTATCTATTCTTAAAAACATTATATTGAGGGGCTTTCAACTTCACTCAAGGCAAAAGACCATGAGATAACAAAGTTGATGAACAAACTCGAAGTCATGAACAAAGGAGGCCAAACCTCGACTACCAAGGCCTTATAAGTAGTTCAATTAAATATCATTGAGAATTCTATAATTGGAGTTGTAAGGAATATATGTGGTATTACTGATGGCATATTCACCACGAATTAACTAAAAGAACTTATTAAGAAAGCCACCACAAACCAAGTAACAAGCTCAGTTCAACCCCTGTATTCTTATACGAAGCCTTTCACCGAAAACATTGATCATATAAGAATGTCTCTAAGTTATCAACCACCAAAGTTTCAATAATTTGATGGCAAAGAGAATTTTAAGCAATATATAACTCACTTTATGGAGACTTGCAACGATGTTGGAACTAATAATGATCTCATGATAAAACAGTTTATTCATTCCTTAAAAAGTATTGCCCTCAAGTGGTACATTAACTTGAAGTCTGGCTCAATTGATAGTTAGGAGTAATTAGAACGAAAGTTTATTTACCGCTTTTGCAGCATTCGTCATGTGGTTAGCATAATTGAACTCACCAATACACGTTAGTGGAAGGAAGAACCTAACATTAACTACATTTATTGGTGGAGAAACCTTAGCCTTAAATGTAGAGATCGGTCACTGAAACTTCTGTGCTAAACATGTGTATTTAAGGGATGCATTGGGGACTATGCTATATTTTACAAAGCATCAAATCAAAGTCTTTTAAAGAATTTGTTACTCGAGCACATGACATGGAACTTAGCATTGCGGCAACTAAAAGCTCATTATTACCTCTATAAGAGCCTAAGAGAAATAAGCTTGAAGGTTATAGATTAAAAAAAACACTCTAGAGATTGAGGGAAAGTAGTTTTTAGTAGATAACTACGATGTTGTAAAGGTACCAACTAGAGTTAAGAGGGATGATCGTTCAACATTGACTAATTTTCAAAAGGTTGAAAGAAAGAATCCATCCCTAAAAGAGCAACAAAAAAAGGTGTATTTATTCCCTGACTTAGACATACCTAGGATGTTAGATGATATGTTAGAATCCATCGAGTGGACAGAGGTGAAGTGTCCTAAATAAGCAACCAAGTGGACAATCTGAACTATTATAAATACCATCGCTTGATCAATCGTCCCATAAAGAGAAGTGTTTTGTGCTATAAGACAAGACCATGAGGCTATATGATAATGAGGATATCATTTTTGATGATAAAATAACAGCCACTAATATCAAAACCATGGTCATTTTAGGTCCACACCATTTGCCCCCTATAATAAGTTTTAGCTTTTTTGAACCTATAGAACGTGGCATCATTTTGCTTAGGAGCTTTACTGTATCCTATGGGGGCATCTTTACATATTGACCATAACAAATTACTTCTCAAAGTAGGCAGAAGTTACAGCATTAAAAGAGGTAAGAAAAAGATAATTGTAAACTTTATTCGGACAAACATCATTTACCGTTATAGGGTACTGAGATATATCATAACTGATAATGGAAAGGAGTTCTACAATACAACCATGAACAAGTTGTTTGTATAATTTGGTTTTTAAATAGCATAACTCTTTTATGTATAATGTCTTGGCTAATGGCTTAGCAAAAGCTTTTAGTAAGACCTTATGCAATATTCTTAAGAAGGTAGTGAATCACTCGAAGAAGGATTGGCATGATAGAAATAGGTAAATGCTATAGGCTTATTGTACTACATTCTGAACATTGACTCAAGCTACTCTATATTCCTTGGTATGCAGGGTTGAATTTGTTCATCCACTAGAATGTCAAATTTCATCTCTAAGAATTGCAATCAAAGAAGAACTCTTCAATGAAGACAATGTCCATCTACGCCTCGAAGAACTTGAAGCTTTAGATGAAAAGCATCTTGAAGCACAAAAACAATTAGAATGTTATCAAGCATGACTTTGTAGAGCTTTCAACAAGAAGGTGTGATTACGCTCATTCCAAGTGGGAGATCTTGTCTTGCTAGTACAACACCCGATAATCATGTCAAAATGCATGGGCAACAAGTTTTTCTTCAAATGGGATGACCCTTATGTGGTTCAAAAAATTTAGACCAATATAGCTTATAAAATTATCGATAAGAATGGATTAAGGATTGAACCTATCAACGATAAATTATTAAAAATATACTATGCTTGAAATCTAATGTAGCTTTTGGCCTGTATGAGCTTAAATTGTAAAAGGCACAAAAAAACCATAAAAAATTGAATTATGTTATGACTTGATCCTTTATCCACAAAGATACATAAGTAACTTAGGACTCGTTTTGAGTACAATCATGTAAAAAAAAAAAAGTGGTTAACAAAAAAATTTATTTAAACTATGTTATGACTTGATCCTTTATCTATAGGGTATGTCAACAAATTACAATCACATCATCCCTTAAAAATATTCAAACACATATGATTGTTCGTATAGAAAAAGAGGGATAAATAAACTCGATAACACAATCATAACAGGGAAACCAAGGTAATAAAATGCAAGTGTGGGCAAAATTGAGACTTTATTAATAGAAAGAAGAATTCTCAGCTTAAAGTCTTTATTCTCAACTTAAAGCCTTAAGCTAGTATTACCAAAAAATAAAAAGCATGAGAAACCATCGGTATATTATGTTTTTCAATTATGTATTTCTAACTCTTTTTGTTTGGTCTCCAATAGTCCTCTTAATTTTTTAGAATGATTATGTCATTTTCACTTATCATATGGGAAATGAATATTGTAATAATCTTTACTCGAATGCTGAAGGTGATGACTTTTCTCTTAGAAAGCTCTTTATCATGCCTATTGAGGGATGACTCTAACTTGGTCTTTTTACTCTGCAGCTCCATCAACTATTCCTTTGTTTATGTTATCTCAACTTGAGTGGTGGAAACAGATCTAAATGCCTCATCTTCAAAAGCTTTAGAAGTTTTGAGCTACACTTCTAACGTTTAATTTTCAAGGCTTACTGTAATGATGTCATCATAGAAGATAGTAAAGACTTTACATGGATAAACATTTTAACATCTCCAATCACCTCAGTTACCATTTTTGTAATAAAGGAGCAATCAACCTTTATATCTTTCATGAAGTGGAGAATCTTCTCAACTTCACTAACTACGCTAGAAATATAATGAATCGGTATACCAACAATCTTATTTCTAATGCTCTCCCAACACTTAATAGTAAATTCAGATCTTATCTCATCTATTATATCATCAGCACAATACCTAGTAACTCCTGAAGGCTCAAAGTTAGTAGTAGGTTCAAGAATATGCAAGGTAGTCCCTAGATCGATGATTAGATGGCTCATATGGTAAACTAGATGGAGGATGATAATTTCCAATCCCAACAACTAAAATATTAAAGAGATTAGAGTTAGCAATAAAAGCAACACTCATTTCTAGCTTAATATACAATCAAATTTGTTCCGCAAGTCCTGTTGACCAAGCAAAAATAAAGAACAATAAAAAAAGAAGGTTATTATATGATAAATAACATGAATTGAAGAACAAAAAAAGTGCTAAACCAATTCATCAATATTATTTGGCATTATTGATGCACTATGAACTCCGTGAAAAAAAATCAGTCCATAAAGATTGAACACCTTCTACGTTTTAAATGTTTCCAATGATGATCACTGTTTTTATATTCATTATCCTCAACATTTAAAATTGCTTCTACATCATCTACCTTCTCGGCTTACACACATATCATTGTAAGCATCTTAATAAAAAAAAATTGATGAGGTGTATAAAAAAAAAAAGGCAAGTGTTCATTTACCAATCGTGGAGAAAAGGATTATACATTCCATTTGCCCTTGGGGAGATAATGGATTTCTTCTTAAGATGATCTTTTAAAGCACTTACTCCTTTTGCACTAGGAATCACAAGTGGTGTCTTCTTTATATAGACAAATGTTTGGGCACCATCCTCTTTGCCTAAATCAACATCAACATCAACTGTCTGTTTGTCTCTTTAATAGGTAGAAGAAAATTTTTTTCCTTTGTTAAGCTAAGGCCATTCTTTTTTTCTTTTGCCCCAGGCATACTATAGCAACATTAGTAGGACTTTTGAGGCTGATTTTCATCTCGAAATGACAAACATTGGACCACTTTGGAGTCCACTAGTCCATATAACTTTTAGTCACCAAAGGAAGTCTAGCGTTTGGGAGCAACAGAAGCTTGCACTGAGAATGAGTGTTAAGTTTAGTAAAGTTATTCCAAAGTTAAAATGCATCTTCCAAGGTTGGAACCCTAATTCTCCCTCCAAAGTCATGGGGACAATGTTTTCAAATGTTTTGCTAACCCCATGTTGGTATATTTTGTAGGAGATATGATTCTCTTGGGATTTCTTAAAAGAGCATTAGCTTGAGATTCATTGAAAACTTTTGCTAACCCCACACTAGTATATCTTGTCATCCCAACTAACTTGACAAGGCTAATGGTTGTTTGATGGGTGCTAAATTTTTATACAAGCCAACTACTAAGAAAATGAATAGGAAAAGGGATGTCTCGTAAAGTCACACCTAATACAGATTGGATGTTTTTTAAACCTTTAAAAATACTTGATAAAACTGGTATCGCAAGACAAAATTGTCTTCTAGCTGTCATCATAGATGCTACATTGAAAGTATTAAGATGAATGAAACCAACATCTTTACTAGGAATTACAAATTTCCATAGCTAACATGAAAGAAAAACCACTAAGAAAACTTCATCTTGAATGTGAGAAAGGACATCAAGCTCTTAAAGAGGATGCATGAATTTGTTAGAGAAAATACGAGACTTGAGTAACTTATTGGATTCACTGGACTTACTCATAGAGAAAGGCATCTTGTATCTCAAATCATCTCAGAACCAGAAATCTACCTAATTTTAAAAAGTCATTACATAGTCACCATCAACAATCTCACATTATTTATGAAAGGCAATAAATAGATACTTATAGCTATCTGGAAGAAAAGAATGTCCTTTCTTATCAGTTTCATCAAATTCATCAACAAAAATGATGACTTCATCATAAAAAGTGTTAAAAATAAAAAGGTCGTTACATGATTTCAATTAGCATAATGACACAAACTCCTCACTATTGGGGTATATAGCGTGTTAGTAGAAGGATTCTAATAGTTCTAGAAAGAAAGGATAACATTCTCTACAACTCATATGTAAAAAAGGATGCAAAAATTGTATCTTTAATATATGCTCTCTCAAGGATTGGCTCATAGTGTTTCAAAAATATCTTATCTTCAATCCCAATACTTAGGAGTATACTCAAGTGCATTAGAGATCAGGAAACAATCCTTGCAAGTAGCATCTCCAACATGTTTGTGGTAGTTTAATGGTAGCATGTCAACTAAAAAAGTTGTTGAATGTGGAAAAGAGTTGTCACGACCCAAATCTCAGATCCATGACCGCTACATAGGCAAGGTTCCCCTCCAAGCTTCCATACATATGCGAACCTAAACTTGCATACAACTATCCTTTAAACAACTTAATCAGAGTTTAACACAGTATTAATAACAAAATTAACTTTATAATATAATTCGATTGTATTAATACAAGAGTTAATACAAATTCATAGTTATGGAGCACTAACTAAACATGAAGAAAAATGTACAAATTTCAACCAAAAGAGCAAGTTATGAAGGTCCAATAAAAGTGACTTGCTATCAAGCTATAAGCCTAAAAAAGAATAAATAATGAGAGGATGAGTTCAACAACTCAATGAGTAGACAACGTTCAATACACACACACGAGGTAATATAAGAATGATGAATTATACACAATTATGGCTCTAGGTTCTTATAAGAAGGTTTCTCAAATAGGTCATAATAAGAATATCATAAGGTAAAGCTTATCAGAAAATCAAAATGCAATGAGCATGAGGCTCCCTACTGTAGGATGATCAGTCCACATAGGTTAGTGACTCCCTCGACCAACTAGGGTTCAGATATGATGTGCACAAAGACTAACACATGGGTATTCTGACTGACATACCATAGGTTCATAATCATAATCAAACAGACATATTCATATCTCAAGGCTCAAGTCATGACATCAATCAAATGAGGAGCTATCAATTTAGAAGTCAATTCAAAATATATACTAGTTCATATCAAGAATTCAGATTCAACAATTATCTTTATCGTAACAAGGATAATAATCAACATATATATTATCAAGAAGCATGATCCAATTCATATTAATAACTCAAATATTTATAATATTTCTCATGCATATGGAAAATTATCCACTCACCTTACTCAAAAGCAGATACCGAAGGAAATCCTATTGATGTCCCGCTGATAGAATATCAAGATTATTTAAACACAAAGGAGACATATTCAAGAATGACTCAAAAGAACATATAACCTATTTAATACACTTATCTAAGGTTATATTCCATAACCCTGTATGTTTTTAGACTAAACTATTTATTTTTCTAAAAACCCAAAATTAAACGGTTTTCCCGAAATCTAATCTATAATAAAAAATAATAATAAAATTGGTAATAATTCACTAAAAAACCCTCAATTATTCATCAAACCAATCTGCAAAAGCTAATATTACAGCTAGGGACCAATTTAGAATTATCATATTTTTAAGGGTCAAATTGTAACTTTGTCAAATTGGAGGACCAAACTAAAAATATCATAAATTCATGACTATAGTGGAATTATGTCCATAATTCATCCCTATTTCTGTCCAGAATCTCTAATTATGCTCCAGGGACCATTCTATAATTTTTCCAAAATTTTAGGATCAAATTGTAATTTTTGTCAAATGGGAGGACCAAATTGAAAGTGTTAAAAATTCATAACTATACTGGAATTCTGCCCATAATTCATCTTTTATTCTGTCCGAATCTCAGAATATTCTCCAGGGACCAATCTGTATTTTTTCCAAAATTGGGGACTAAACTGTAATTTTAACAAATTGAGGGGCCAAACCAAAATTTTGTCATCTTCAACCTCAAACCCAGAATTTCAACAGAAAACCTATTGTTCTTTCCAGATTTCTAACTCAAAATTCACCATTTACACAAATCATAACTCAAAATCATCATCTTTACCAACAATCTTCCATAATCAACTAAATACTTAATTACCCATACTATTCAAATCAATTCATCAATCAATCCAAAACACAATCTTTAAAACCCTAACATTCAACATAACAAAAATTTAAAGCTCAAAGAACACGCATTTATACATTTAAAAACCTAAATATTACCTTTAAACTTATTTACTCCAACACTCTTCTATTTACCTTATATTTCCCTCTTTTCTCTTTTTCTTATTCTTTTTCCCTTCATTCTTGCCAATTCTTTATCAAAATTTTCAGACCTCTTCTTTTTCTTTTTCTTTTTCTTTTTATGTCTATCCAATTACTACAATACTCCTTATTCATTTATACCCACTCTTTAAGCCTTCAAGGGCTTTATTACCCTTTCCTACTCATTTTATTTCAAAACATCATAGGAGTACTGAAGTTGTAAAACTGATTGAGACAAGCCACCATAACTATAAAGTTCATAAGTCTGTAATTACCACGAAGTCAAATGCTTGATGCTTTCGGAAGACCACCTCTTAGTGAATGGATCAATGGCGAGTTCGTACTATACTTGTCCTCAATTACTGCGAACCTTTTAGAGGGGGGGAAAATTCCTGAAAGTCACTATCCAGAAAAAGGCACATATCATGCGATATTTTGAAAGAAGGGATGGGGAACAAGATTACAAGTCCTATAATATTTATATGTCGTAAAACAGGGAGGGTAAGAATTTTGCTTTGATCAAAAGCCACAGAAGAGTGATGCTCTAATGAAAGAAAGTTATGAACTGTCAGAATTGATGGTTCGTTGAAAATAACAATTGTGACCATTAAGAAATGACTTTTCTAGCACCAAATCTAGTGAAATATTATAGCTGGAGAATTCAAACCGCCAAAGCAACTCACGTGGAATCACAGGTCAGGCGATTAACCTACATCCAAGTTCCCCAAGAATGTCAAAAAATAAATTGAGTTAAATTTCAACACCGGACAAGTATTTATATTGATGAGGATATGACCATAGATAGTCATTGAGCATAAATAGTTCCCAAAATTCTTCTGAGGTAGGATTAAATACAAAAGGATGTTACTGTGAAAGAGATTCTGATAGCCAACCATTACGTAGTCCAAGTGGCTGGGAATTTATGGATTCTGAATGTCCACATCACAATTGTTGTTTTGATAGGATCAAAGGAAACGAATGACAAAGTAGAGCAAAAAAAAACTGAAAGAAAAAGTGAAAGGGGCGCTGAGGGTCAATATCGATAAGCTTTCACTAATTCCCACCTAGAGTTCTTGGCCAACCACTCAAGCTCTCCACCGAATAAAAATCATTGTTTAAAGTAGCCTGTTCGCAAGGGTATAGCAAAGCTAGAAGCAGGGCCTTCTGGGAGCTTCAGGTTGCAAAATAATTGACTAGCAGTTGTGATTCTGAAGAAACCCTTGGAAGGGCAGAATCTATTACTCATGTTGATGTCCTGTTCGATTGTATCATCTAAACAAAAAAATAGTTATGTTGCACTCTTGTCTTCTACATCGGCACCAACTGCCATGTGTTATTTTTTATTTTATTTGTACATGAAAAGATAAAATAAAATTAAAATAAATAAATAAAAATAAATGAACCTTCATATATTTCTTGACTAATGAGAGGTTGACACTTGAAAGAAGATATTCAAGATATTTTATCATAAATACAATATATCTTATCAATAAAGATCAACCAATATAATCATGTCATGTGGTATTGAAAAAAAACCTAAAAGCCTCTACAAACCTCTATAAATAAAAGGCCTCGGTCTAGAAACAAAAAAAAAATCTTGGAGATACAAATTTTTTTTAAGCAATGAAGCTCTTTAAAAAGTTCTCAAGTCTTTTTTATTTACGCTTAAAATCTACAAAGAATAAACTTCTATTGGATCAAACTTAAATGCCTCATATATAAGAATTCTTCAACACTTTGAAGACAAATTAAAAGTACTCTTCAAAGCATCAAATCACTAAATCTTGCTTCGCAATACAGGCCTAAATTCGAGTTCTTGTAAAGCACAAATATCTTTGTCTAGTTTCACAAATAAATCAAGTCACCATATATTAAATCCAAGAGAAAAATCAAAGGATTGTCTTATTCTTTTGAAAGAATACTTTAGATAAAAATTGTATCCAGTCATATTTTTAATAATATCATATATTTGTACACGTATACTTATTTAATTTCAGATAATCAAAATTATATCTATAATTATATCCAGATTTGGTTGTTAGCTTGAGGTCGAGCCTTTCCCAAGTAGAAGGTATCAATGTGGAACATTTTGTGAATGTGTTTAGAAACCAATTAGACATAGTAGAACTTAAGAAGAAGTTTGAAAAAAAGCCAAATGATTATTCTAACAAAAACCATAACTTTTTTCTAATAATTGTACCTCGTTAAATTTAAATTTTACAAGGAGCTTTTACAAGCCTGGTTCCTTTAAGATCATGGGTGTGTTTAGGAACACAGTTGCATCGTGTTCCTAAAAATTTTGTTTTTTTGTTTTTTTGCTTAATATGAAAAAAAAATATGTTTTCAAATCGTTTTGATGTGCTGATGTTAAAGATTATTTTTTAAAAAATAATCTTTAACATCAGCACATCAAAACGATTTGAAAACATATTTTTTTTTCATATTAAGCAAAAAAATAATATTATTTTTGTTTAGAAAAT
>JAAWWB010001048.1:0-25008 GCA_018804465.1 Populus tomentosa | reverse complement strand
AATTACCAATCCGCAATACCATTGATAAAACTGAAAACAAACCCATTAAGCAAGCTATTAATTATTTCAAAACAACACATGTAATTCGATAATTTCATAAAGTTTTAATAATTTACAAACAAATACAATCTTACAAAATCTAAAACAAACAATAACAGGTATAAAATTATACATTCATATACTATAAGTTTGTCTGAGAAATAACAATAAAACATGTACATCTACTAACAAAATACATATACTAAAAAAATAATAAAATTGACATTTAAATGTTAAAAAGATAGAATTACTTACAAAAATTGATAAAATCCGTCGGCAAATCAGAACACGGATGTTGTGACCACAAAACTTCAAGAAATATAACTTGTTGTGCTGAGATGAGGGAGATTTTTGTTTGGGGGTTGGTTGTTTGCAGATGGGGAGAGTTGGTATTAGAAAGAAGAAAGAGAAATAGAGGAGGAGAGGGTCGGCAGGCAGGAAATTATATTAACTTTTTCTGACGGTTTCACTGACGGATTATTTCATTGGTGAGTCCGTCGACTATTCTGACGAAAAAATCAACACGTCACCGTACAGATCTGCCATATCTAATCCCTCAGTGATTTCGTCGGCATTTTAAACGGTGAACCGGTCACGTCACCGTACGGGCTTGTCGTTTTGAATCCGTTGGTGATTTCGTCGGAAAAAACCACCTCGCCAAAACCTTCACATCAATGACCCATATTTTTTTTTTAATTTTGAACTTTCCGTTCGTAATTCAGTCGGTAACTACAGACAAAAACTTTTCGTCGGTAGTTACCGACTGAATTACGGATAAAAAAAAATTTATCGGTAATTTCAACCTCAAATTATTTATAGAAATATTTTATCGGTAAATCAGTTGCTATTAAATGAATTTCTGATAGTGATTCCGTCGGTAAATCCGTTACTTTAAACAAATTTATAGTAGTGAATCCCAAAACTAATTTTATATTATTTTCTAATACATTTCTTCAAATGAAAATCCTTCATATTTGAAACTTATAAAAAATTAATGCTTAATTTTATGGATTAAAATGAAATGGTGAAATTCAAACTCGTAACTGTTTAATCATCAAAACTCTAATATCATATTAAAAAAACCATTTTAATCCAACAACTTTAATTTTTAAATAAACTTCCAAGAATAATTATATGATTTTATATCACTCTCGAACCCATGTAATGCATATATTGTTCCAGGACATGTTGTCATGAATTTTGCATTAACAATCAGTTCCTACAAATTCACTGGTTGACTATATCAACGTGCATTGTCTGCAGATTTCTGCATACCGTCCTTTAATCTACGTATTTCCTGAACTGCAGATCTTTACATGACGTTGTAGTTCCAGCATTGTCTGCAGATTTCTGCATATCGAACTTGAACTTGGAGTAACCTGGCTGTTGTTCTTCCAGCAACTACAGTGCAGATCATATATATATATATATATATATATATATATATATACACTTCCATGACTTTTGCATATAAATATATACACTTCCATGACTTTTGCATAGTAACTCATTTCCTGTCACCGTCAAAAAAGTATTTATCTTTTTTTTATAAGAAGACCCTGTAACATGAATCAAAGAATAGTTAATGTACATGTAGAATAAATATAGGATCAACAAGGATGGCGGGTAACGAGTTAAAAAGGAAGCTTTATCTATTATTGTTCAATCAAGATAAATATATATGCGGAATATAGAATAGTGAGTCAGCTAGCTTCAAGCAATATTTCATTCTTGTTCTTATCCTTTAGGAAGAAATTAATATTCAATCTGGCTTGAATATATAATTGTATTCGAAGATGTGTTGATGCTTGCAAGCATTTCGAAATTCCATATAATATATATATCCTTCTTTGATTCACTTCCAAGGGTGTGGGTTTGGTACATATAAAGGTGAAAAGAAAGAAATTGTTAAAAGATTTAAGGTGGAGAGTTAAAGATTTTAAAGGGATTGAGTTTTCTTTATTCTTCAAAACTTAAATAATTTGTTTCTACTTTACATACAGCTTTCGACTGTATTACCATCACCTTACACACACACACACACTTGGTTTTAGAGTTGAAAATTAATTAATTAAATCTCATTTTATCATTTTTTGAATTACGATATATTTAATAAATAAATTTAACAAAGTGATCAAATTAAATGGGAAATTAATCCACTCATTATAGACTGAAAAATAATCTGTCAGCAGACACCTATCTCACCTAAATAGAAGGGAAGAGACGGTAGAGCTGAAATACGGGATGAGGATGATTTTTTCTTAATTTTACGGGATCCAAGATGTCTGATATTTTTCCTAAATAGACTTCGAGTTTTACTCTTGGAGAAAAACTTGCCCTGAATAGAAGGGAAGAGACGGTAGAGCTGAAATACACCCTACCACCCGAATCAGGGGTGGAACCAAAAGTTTAGAATTGGAGGAATGAATACGAAAAATAATTTATTTTTGAGGATGCGAAACATGTAAAACTGAGGGGTATAATTAAGAGAATCCAGAGTTTTAGTACTAAAATGTAACATTTTTTTAAATTTTGGTACGTAGTTTCGCATAGCATAAAAAATAAACCTCAATATTTAGAGGAGATAAATAAATAAAATAATATTAATTAAGTTGGAAACAAGAGGAAAAATAGTGATCTAAAAACAAAAATAAATATAGTGATCCATGGACATTTGTTAATTTATATGATGTATGCACGCATACATCGCATGAGTGTCTCTCTAAATATATATCTTGATTTTAATTAATTTTTGAAGTCATTTTATTACAAAATAATACTTAATTTTCAGTTTGAGTTTATAATAACCAAGTAGCTTGTGTACATTTTAATTAATGTCTATGAGGTGTTGAGGTAATAAGGGCATTAACACTTTGGTTTTCAGTTTTTAAAGAGAATATTTATTAATTTTTTCTGTTATATATGTACACACACCAACCATATAAAACTATTATTAACTATAAAGGGTTTATTTTTGCATGCTTAACTTATAATTCTTCTAACATTTTCACCTTAAAATGATTCGTGAAATTAATTATGTTTTTTTCTATTTAAGGGAAAATGTGAATAAATAATTTAGGCTGTGTGTGTGTGTTTCATTTTTATAGTGGCGAGGGACTCCACATGAGTGATATTTCACGCCTGAATAAATTAAACCTCTCAGAAGATAATTGCATTGTTAATCAATATGTAATGTAAGCATAAGAATGCATGATCTCATCTTAGAAAGTAGATGATACGAATATGAGAGTTGGGAAAGGTGGGCCAGCTGAGTCCCTTTAAAATACCTGGAAAGGAGCAGAAAACACCCAGTAAATACTTAATGATTCTCACATTTTTATAACGGTGAAACTGTAGTTTTTTATTTATTCTTGGTTGGATCTTGATGTTGTTTTCAAGCTGAATAACTTTTGTTGTTACAGCCTAAGTACTCGTCCACCTGTCCCTAATGTTGTCGTTGTTCTTGATTTCTTTTCAGCTTTATTTTGTTTTCACAAATCCCTATATATATATATCATCCCTGGCCAATAAAATAGCTACATTTAATAAGGAAAAGATGGGTGAGGGCCTCTGGTTCCCGCTCTCGTTTGCCATATTGCTCTGATTGAGAAGCACTAATTAAATGACCGCTTGTTTTATGAATTTTGTGCTCCATTTTATAACCATTTAAACTCCTTAAAACCAAAAAAACACAGTAATCCACACAGTAATTACCTGTTTATTTGTCGACGTTTGATCTGTGCTCTTCATCAACGGCCCAAACTGAGTGCAGAGTCGACATCCAGTCTCCATGCAAACCCTCCACAATCCATTCTCCAAACATCACAAGGAACAACCGTCTGTGAGCCCTTCTCTTTCTGCCACGAATTCTGTAACCTAACCCGGCAGCTAAACGCAGAGGCACAGTCCACAAAAGGCAACAACTTTTCCTTTATCACCAACCAAACCATTACTTCTGGAACTGTATCATACAGCTGTACTCTCTCTTTACGATCTTCTTTCGTTACCATCTCCACCATCTTCTTGTAAGCCCAGTTTATCCATTGTACGTGATTCAAACCGTCCGATATGAATCCGGGACACGTGTCCCCCTCCAGATACCTCATTCTCTCCACGTCTGTACACCCTAATAATATAGCTCGACCATCCATGCATGTACTGTATATGTCTGTCACGCACTCCACCGTCACCCAGGATTCCGCTACTGTAGTTTCCCTCTTTTGAGGAAGCATCACGAACATCTGATCTGGTTTACCGTAACCCTCAATCATGGGCTGCTTTAACTTGAACTTAAAACACATGGGCTGTTCTTGCTTTTCTTGATCATCGACATATTCTTTAATATTATCTACGGCAAGATCTTGAGAATTATCATTATTGCACCATGTCTTTCCCATTCTTTCTAATTGCGACTCATCATCCTTCGATTCACTTCTCTCTGGTAATAACTGTAACGTAACAACACTGCTGAAATCACCTTCTTCTTCTTCTCCTTCTCCTTCTCCTTCTCCTTCCCCTTCTCTTTCCTTTTCTTGATCTGACGATGGTACTCCCGGAACCCTTTTGCTTTTCTTCAATTTATTACTCTTACAAACCCTAACATACTTTCTCTTTCTTCTGGCTGTCTTGAAAGCTACCAATTCTTTGTTGCCAATCACTGAAGAGCTAGAATATAGATCAGTACCGGCAGCCGGCTTCGGTGCAATCGGTCGGAATCTATGCATTATCCGGTTGATTATCGTTTTATCCTGAGCACCAGCACGACCACAAGCGTCAGCAGCAGCAGCTCCTCTTATCACATGCCAGCCATTACAACCATCCATTTCCTTTTCACTCTCCCCCTCTCTCTATAAAAAAGACTCTCTCTCTCTCTCTCTCTCTCTCTATCTATCTCTATATCTGGAGATAGCTTAGCTCAGACGATAATCATAGGTTAGACGGTGAGAAGGTGTAAAAGCAACACGTGTTAGGGCAAGGAAGAAATATTTAGGAGATGTTATTGGGCAGAAGTTCTTGGACATGTGGGGTCCAGTGAGGGAGAAAAAAAAAGTTGCGTAATTGAGAGCGTTGAGGATGGTCCCATAGTAAGGAACCAATTGGAGAAGGGAATGTGTAGAGCATTGCCGAAAGGATGGGGACACGTCACACGTAGCCTAGGCTGTGAAAGTAGAGTCACTGTTAACTGAAGTGGAAATGCCACAAAAAGCTGGTTCTGTTAGGTTCGAGAATGGGCACACGTGGTTTGCTTCTATTAGCATTTCACATAAAAAACTCGTTCAGAATTTAATTCCTTCACGCGCTCTCCCTCCACCATGTGATCAACCCCACCAGGTACTAGACTAGCCGGTGTCTATAAGGCTTCAATTAAGTTTGGTTTGGTATCGTTACCTAAGGCTCGTTTGCACGAAAATAGTTTTTTTTGAAAAATAAATTTTGAAGAAAGTAAATTTTTGAAAAGTAAATTTCGGGAAAGTATTTTTCGATATTTGACATTGTTATAGAAAATGAACTGGAAAACACTTTCCAGTGTTTAGTTGTGTTATAAAAAATGAACTAGAAAATAATTTATTAATGAATTATTTTTTTTTTCAAGTTTATCTAATATATATAAAATATTTAATCACTTATAATAAAAAAAAATGAAATCTAAAAAGTATTTATAATGATGAATTTTTTTTTATTATATCCTATATTCATACATAGCTTATTAAAATAATGAGGAACAAATCTTACAAATTAAAAAGTTGAATGAGAATGAAATTGAAAAAAAAATATATAATTTCATAAATTATCTCAAATAAAATAAATAATAAAAAAAATAATAGAGATCAAATCTAAAAAGTTTTTAAAAAAAATGAAAGATGAAGAAATTAAAATAATAATAATCAACATTTCATAAATTATTTCAAATAAAAAAAGTAACAATCAAAAGAATGAGGATCAAATTTGATAGATAAAATTTTTTAATAAAAATATGAGAAGGAAAAAGCAAATAGCAATTATAAAAATAAGAACCAAAGTTAATATAAAAATAAAATTTTAAGAGATGAAATTGAAAAATAAATATTCAAAACAAAATATATATACCAATCAAAAGTTTGAGGATTAAATTTAATATAATCAGCAAATAATAACATTTCTAAATTTTTTATAACTTCCGGAAAGTGTTTTCCCCCAAATTTTTCAGGAAAACACTTTCCTGAAAACCAAGCCAAATTTTCCTTTTACTGGAAAGTGTTTTCTATTGACCAACTTTCCTACTGGCAAACAAACAAAAGAAAGTTTGGAAAGTGATTTCCCAGAAACCACTTTCCGGAAAACAAACACAGCTAAAGGGAAAACACTTTCCTGAAAACCAAGTCCAATTTTTCTTTGACTGAAATTAACTGAAAAGTGTTTTTCGTTGATCGGAAAGTATTTTTCGTTGACCAACTTTCCTATTGACAAACAAACATAGGAAAGTTTGGAAAGTAGTTTTCGGAAGTTTCCCGAAAACTACTTTCCGGGAAACAAACATGACCTAAAACAGCATAGTTATTACACGCGCTCCAAATATTTTTTTATGTAAAAAACAAAAATAATGGAGTAAAGAAAACTCCTCTTCGCATTATTCATTTTTTAAACTTGTTAATTTATCAAATTAGTCAAGTCAAACTATATAAACTTTTAACAAAAATATTAAATGAGAGTTTAGTTCAGCATTATGATGATGGGGAGGACACACACACACATATATATAAATATATATATATATATATATATATATATATATTATGGCGGAGGGACTAGCCCCTGCAAGAAAATGCCTCTTTTTTTATAAATTTAATAAACATAACTGAAATTTTTTTTTGACCCCCTTAAATTATGATCTGGCCCTAAATGTTTTTCCTTGCTCTGCCCTGTATATATATATATATTATGGCGGAGGGACTAGCCCCTGCAAAAAAATGCCTTTTTTTTTATAAATTTAATAAACATAACTGAAATTTTTTTTTGACCCACTTAAATTATGATCTGGCCCTAAATGTTTTTCCTTGCTCTGCCCTATATATATATATATATTTGTGGAAGAGTGTCACGCGCCAGCCAGCTGGTGTGGAGAATGTGAAGAGTATTACTGTAAGAAGAGGACGCAAGAAAGATTTGCTAGATTTGTTGTGCCATCCTCTTTCTTTAAAGGGTAACGACCACGTGCAATGATCGGGTTGGTTGCTTTCGGTATGGCACCCTGCATCCTTTCTTGTAAATCCACGCTTAAACTCGAACATCTGGTCGGACGATATCTATTGCACAAGTAATTATAAGAATAACTTTATAGTAAGTGGTCTATTGAAAGTAAAACCGTTTGTTTTTTTCCTGTAATTTCAACTTTGAATTTTATAATTGTTAATATAATAATTATTAAAAATTTATATAATTATTAATTTCATAACTTATAAAATTAATCAAAATGCACATAAACTAACTTAAATACCTATATATAAAAAAAGAAGTATATGGATTGCAAATTCAACAATATGTATATTTATTAATCATTTCAACATAAGATTAAAATGTTTTTGCAAAAATAAAAATAATTAAGGGTGTGTTTGTGTGTGTGTGTGTATTATTCTATCTAATATTAATAATTAATGGAGGTATTTTAGTTAACAAAATAAAATTTCCATATTCTTCACATTAGTAGATGTAATTTTTCTTATTTTTGAAGAGCATCACATTCTTTGATTTCTAAGGGATGTAACATCTTCAAAAAAATCTACATTCCTTCTGTAAGCAGATATATTTTCTAACATCTAATGTCTTTTGATATGAAGAATTAATTTGAAATTCTTCCACAGAAAATTAACGCGCGCACGCGTTAATAATATCCAAATGATATACTGCGAGCTCTAATTTTCTCTTGTCGACAAAAATGTGTCTCCATCATATATGGAGAAATGGTTGACAATTATTGAAAAAGATCTTTCTTTATATTTATTTTTTGTATTTGCTTGGAAAATGTGATTCTCAAAATTTTAGTTTTATTGGGATAAGAATTAGTCTTCGAGCTAGTAAAAATCTTTTTCATTTTCTCTAGATAAGAATTTTCTCTTGCTTATGCACCTAAAGTCCCATCCAGTCACCGCTTAAGCTGATCCTTAATGACTCAACCATTTTTTTAGATTAATCACCAAATCTGCAGTAACCTCCGGTCACTTCCCGTCATCTTGCTGGCTCACCATCACCATCGTCGTGTACGCATCATTAACCCACTGTACCCTGTTTAAACCATCCGAAATAAACCCAGAACACGTGTCATTCTCATATTCTCCACGTCCGTTCTAACCAATGACACCGTATCCATGCACTTGTCTGCCACACTCTCCAGTACTGTCAACTGCGTCCCCACTATTCTCTGTCCGGTAATGGGACCTGACATTTCTAAACCACCCATATCATGCATCAAGCAACTACTGGTTATTACTGACGCCAAATAATAAATCCTCATCTTTCCTTATGATCGATGGAGAGCTGGGACTGAAAGAGAGAAACAACAGTAACCATCTGACAAACATCGCTTTTCTGGTATTAGATCAGTAGTTTCTAATCAGAAATCAATTGCAACGTTAGCTTGAGACCATGAGTTATGTTTCTCTGACTTGATTTGATTATATTGGTATCATCTTTTGCCTTCCTGTCTTCTGATACTGCTCCAAACTATTCTTCTTAAACCTAACGTACTTTCTCTTCTTTCATCCTCAATAAACCAATCCATTCTTGGTCTCTGACTTCCAGTTACTGGAACTTTAGTCTCCTTTGAACAGTTTTGAAGCAAATTGGCTCGAATCCGAGCATTATCTGATTGATTATTATCTTATCTTTAAGTCTGGAGGACCAAGCTTCCACGGGCCACCCATCTCCACCATATATATCTCCTCTTCCACCACCACTTCCACTCACTTCCACTCTGTCAGACAATCACTATCGCTCTCTCTCTCTCTCTCTCTCTCTCTCTCTCTCTCTCTCTCTCTCTGTGTCTGACTGTAGTAGAGTAGGTTATCTCCCTGACGATAATCATACAAGGGCATCAGGGTGGCTAGGTCTACATGCACCACGTGTCTAGGGCTCCCACAACACAATGGAGATACCTGATTGGTTGATTTTCTTTCCACGGGACCCACCCAGAAAGTACTAACAACGGAGTTTCTTTATGAACCATGTTAAATCATCCAATCAGAGATGACGACGTGTCGATGTTCCCTTGAAAGAAGATGACACGTGGGCTTTGTTTTGCGGTAGCATTAAGAAGCTGGTGTTGGAGTTGGAATTGGATTTTCCTAGGGGTAGGTTCCAGAACTCGCACACGTGTTTCAATCTTATTAACTTGGAAGTTGGACAAGTAATTTAGATTTAAATAGCTGAACTTTATTTTTGTTCTCCTCCACTCTCTCGATTTAGCGCGTGGCAGCTTTGCTTGAAAGAAGATTATTTCTGAAGATTGGCGAAGTTTTTTTTTTAAAAAAAAAAAATTAACTCGACAATAAAAATATTTTCAATTCTCACTTAGTTTTTAAAAAATCATAGCAGTTGAAAATCGTAGCTCTCACTTACAGTTTTCACTTATGAATTTTTTTAAAATCACAGAAATTAAAAATTTTAATTTTTCATTGACCATTTTATTTTTCAAAAATGATTTCTACCAACGTTAATTTTTCAAAACTTTGTAAAAACAGGAAGCAGCATTGTGATGGTAAGGGTTGTCCACGCACTAGGTAAGAGGGTGGGCTAAGGTTTCTTTTCCTTAAATTCGACATCTGTACTAGAGGACGCGTGGATGGTCTGATAACTAATCAGATCTTAGGAAAGATATTGCGAAAGGGAAAAGTCGTTCTCGTTTTGATGGGTTTGGCTCCTTTGGTCCAGTAATTTGCGTCCAATGTCCTCCAATCACCGTTCAGATTCTGCAATGTCCACATCATTTCAAAAAGGTCACATCGATTTTCTTTCCCTTGTCCTTTTCTGTTGAAGCATCAGACTAGAGTTCATTTCTCCCTTGCTGATTAGCTCAAGCTTTATAGCATATTTATTATAACTCTACTGGTTTGACTCGGTTACCAAACAATCCTGATCTAAATTAACTTATCATAATAATAATAATAATAATAATAATAATACTATTTTAATATTTCATATAAAATAATTTAAAACATATTTTACATTATTATACTTCATATGAAAAGTTTATATAATTTTCCCACATGAGAAGTTAAGGAACACTTCATATAATTAAATGTTATATATATAATTATTCTACATGAAAAAATTAAAAACATTCCAATGAAGGCTATACATATAGTTGTCTCAAGTGCAAAAATAAAGAAATATTCCATGTGGATTTAGGCTATAAGTATAATTATCTTACATGAAAAAGTAAAACAAACAACATTTTATAAATATATAGATTATAAGAAAAATATATGAGGTCAGGTATTCTATATTTTTTGTATTTATTAAAAAAATATTAAAAAAAAATAGGTATAACAACCCCAATATTTGTATTCAGAACAAAAGAGCAAGGACATCATAATTCAATTAAGATAAATGATTTTTTTTTCTGTAATCAATAAAAAATTCGACAGAGTTTTCTCTATATTTTTAGGTATCAAGTTATCGATTATTCTTCCACAATCCCCAATTAACAAATCTCTTACTTGTCCTATTATCCAGGACATCCTCCTCTCATTATAGCACAACTTCTCAATAATTAAATTCACCCATGTCTAAACAATTCAGTATCAAACATTTACATAGATGCAATCTAATGAATTATTCTAAAATTGGTAACTGAAGTACATTACATAATTCAAAGATTGATAAATAAGGACGGTTAACGAAATTATAATCAAAATAAGTTCATAATTAAAGAAGAAATTCATAATTTAGATTGTACGATACAAAAGAGCTTTCGATAAATTGTAGACGCATTATATTACATAACAAAATGATAAATTCATTCATTACAACATGATATCCAACAAAATATAAGGAATTAATCTAATGTTCAGTCCGGTAAGGGGATGTACTTGAAAATAGATTTAATACAATAATTCAATTAGACAAATGAAAAAAAAGACATTCATAAAATTCTTTCTATTTTTTTTCTTCCTTCCTTTCTTTTTGAAAATTTAGTCAAAGATCATTAAATTAACTTGTTCATCTACTATTATATATCAATTAAATTTCAGAATAATCTGTGATTTTTTTATTTATTTTTTTAACATCAACAAAATATAATTATTTCTATCACCCAATTAACACGACATTACATTCACTAATAGATGACTAATTTTCTACCAGTCCATTCAACAAGCACTATTGTCATCAGTCCAAAAACTAGTTTAACATTTCACCCATTCATTAGAGTACAAATCCCATTAATCAGGGAATTAATTCTTTATCTCGTTCATTTGCCAAGGCATTAATTCCATTAAATCAGGAATTAGTTCAACAACTTACCCATTCATCAGGGTACTAATCCCATTAACCAAAACTCAATTTCTTATCACGCCCATTCACTAGGGCACTAATCCCATTCATTCAGGAATTAATTCATCATATCGCATATATTATTTTCTCAAGTAAACAACATAATAATTTCTAATATATCAACCACAATTAATCAGATAAAAAAATACATATTATCCAATGTTAAATACGAGAATCGTGTAATTACCTGACGATTGAGCTCTAGTCGTAATTCCCTGCTGTGGTGTCGGCCTGACCGTCTCTCTTGAATTGACATGTATATCACATCATTATTCTACTTTTCATATTGAAACACTCAATAAATAAAATCCTTCTGATTATCCTTTCATTTGCCAAAATAAAATTTGGAGAGAAACATGAAAAATTTCCTTCTTTCTTTTGTAAATTTCCTTCCTATTATTTCAATTTTCACACATTGTAACACACAAAATTTCATCATTCAAAACAATATATATATATATATATATATATATTCTTTAAATATATTTATTTAATTTATTTTACCAAAATTTAAATTAAAGGAAAACATAAAAAATTCATGATCCACTCTCTCTTTAACATTAATATCATCTATTTCCTACACAATCTCATCATTTTATTCAAATTCTTAAATTTTATTCTTCTTATTATTATTTTTCCAAAAAAATCCCTTCTTTAAGAACACCTAAAATTTTGCTTCAATTACCATAATTTTCTACTTTCTCTACTCACTTCAACAATCTTAACACAATTTCCTAATTAATTGTAATTTTTCTCAAAATTTATCATGAGCTCTAATTCCTTATTTCACAAAGTTCAATCAATTTAAAGTATTTATTCTTCAAGAATCTTATTTAAAGTATAAGGACACCTTACCAAGTAATATCCAAAGCTTTAACACTTTTGTATTGAAAACTTTTCCTTGCTTGAATTGTATTTTTTTCCTCTTCTGCCGAATGCTTCTTCTTTCTCTTTGAAAGGTAAGTTTTGTTCTTTTATTTTTTTTTCTCCTTACAACACATACACTCACACACACAAATATATATATATATATATATATATAGAAAATTAACATTTTTTCAAATACCATCCATGTCCCTAATTTTTTATTTCCGTGCACCCACTTTAGCCCACACTATTTCTTTAGCCCTTTTTTTTTTGTAAATACCTTCTATATCCCTCAATAGTAACTTTTAAGATTTTGGGTAAATTTTCCTGAATCCTGATACCTGTTTATACCAAATCTTGCCCGGGTTATATTGAATTTCACTAAGTTACTTGTTGGTACTTTTAGTTTCATGAAATTGACTTCAAAAAAAAAAATTATTCACATTTTCATGTTTATTTATTTATTTATTTATATATATTAACACTTGAACAAAACATTTTAATTCAAATTCTCAAATATATCATCATTCTTATAATTTAATTTATCAATTTTCCTCATTTTTTATAATCCTGACTTTTATTAATATCAATAATATTATCCGGGGTTTTACATCCTCCCCTCCTTATATAAATTTCATCCTCGAAATTAGATTCTTACCAGTATTTATGAATAACTCAGGATACTTCCTTCTCATTTCGAACTCTCTTTCCCACGTTACTTCTTCGATTTGCGAACTTCTCCATAACACCTTAATCATAGGAATTTTTTTATTCCTCAATTCTTTTTCACTATAATCCAGCACCTTTACTGGTTTCATTTCTAGAGTCAGGTCTTCTGCAATCTCCAAAAGAACTTGTGGCAGGACTCGAGATGGATCTACTTCAACCTTTCTTAACATCGAAACATGGAATACATCATAGATCTTATTCAGATGTGAGGGCAAGGCCAATATGTAAGCCACTGATCCAATCCTTTCAAGGACTTTATAAGGACCAATATACCTTGGGGCCAATTTCCCTTTCATTCCAAATCTTAACATGTGTTTCTAGGGAGTGACCTTCAACTATACTCGATCACCTATATTAAACTCAAGAGGTCTTCTTCGAACATCTGCATGGCTCTTTTTTTCTATCTTGAGTCGCTTTCATTCTATCTTTTATGATTTTCACTTTTTCTGTGGTGATTTGAACAATCTCAGGTCCATTTAACTTCCTATCCCCTACCTTTTCCTAACATAATGGCATTCGACATTTTCTTCCATACAAGGCTTCAAACGGTGCCATCCCCATAGTTGCCTGGTAGCTATTATTATACATAAACTCTACCAATGGTAGATGATCCTCCCAATTGCCCCCAAATTCTAATATGCAAGACCTCAACAAATCTTCCAGGGTTTGAATTGTTCTTTCTGTCTGCTCATTAGTTTAAGGGTGAAATGTTGTACTTAAATTCAATCTTGTCCTTAAAGCCCGTTGTATGTTTGGCCATAATCGAGATGTGAATCTAGGATCCCGATCTGATACTATAGACACTGGCACTTCATGCAATCTTATTACTTCATTTACATATAATTGTGCCAGTTTATCAATCGAATCTGTCTTTCTCATAGGCAAGAAGAGAGCAGACTTGGTAAATCTATCCACTATGACCCAAATAGCATTATTGCCTCTTTTCCCTTTAGGCAGACCTGATACAAAGTCTATAGAAATGTCTTCCCACTTCCATTGAGGTGTCAATAATGGCAGTAAACCCCTTGCAGGCTTCTGGTGCTCCACTTTTACTTGTTGACATACACCACACTTAGCCACATATTCAGCTACATCTTTCTTTATATTCGGCCACCAGTAACATTTTTTTAAATCTTGATACATTTTAGTACTCCTAGGATGAGTTGCAAATCTAGACTCATGTGCTTCTTACAACACTTCTCTTTTTAGTGTTTCATCATAAGGTAAATACATTTGTTTTTCAAATGCTATCATTCCATCCTCCAGGATTTGGAAGGAAGTCCCAACTTCTGACTTCACATTGTCCCTTATTTTGCCGACTTTGTCATCATTTTGTTACACTTCTAATACTTTATCTCGGAGTATTGACCTTACTTGTAATTGGGCAATTAAAAAACCTCTAAGTCCAACTTCTACCTTAACATTTATCTTCCTTAACTCAAGCAATTCTGTTTCATCATTGTCATATAAAACAACATCTATCATCTTATTTTTTTGGCTAAGGGCATCTGTAATCACATTTGCTTTCCCCGGATGATATTCTATTACACAATCATAATCCTTAATTAACTTAACTCAACATCTTTGCCGCATATTCAATTTCTTTTGTGTCATTAGATACCTCAAACTCTTATGATGGTAAATATTTGAACTCGGGATCCATACAAAAAATGCCTCCATACTTTGAGAGCAAATACAACAGCTACCAATTCTAAATCATGCACCGGATAATTAATCTCATGAGTTTTTAATTGACTTGAGGCATAGGTAATCACTTTACCGTGCTGCATCAAAACACAACCCAATCTTTTCCCTGAAGCATCACTGTAAACTACAAATCCTTCAGTCCCAGATGGAAGGGTTAACACAGGTGCGGTTGTTAGTCTATTTTTTAGCTCCTGGAAACTTTGTTCACACTCATCGATCCATTCTTATTTTGTCTTCTTCTGCGTCAGTCGAGTCATTGGGACAGCTATAATGGAGAACCCTTCAATGAATCTCCTGTAATATCCTACCAATCCAAGAAAACTACAAATCTTAGTCACGTTCGTAGGCCTCTCCCATTTCAACACTGCTTTAACCTTTCTAGGATCTACTAGTATTCCTTGAGCCGATATAACATGTCCTAGAAAAAATATTTCTTTCAACCAAAACTCACACTTACTTTGGCATACAATTGATGCTCCCTTAAGGTTGATAACACTTGTCTTAAATGGTATTCATGTTTCAAATATGAATTGGAATAGACCAAAATGTCATTTATGAATACTACTACAAACTTGTCCAAATAAGGTCGAAAAACCAGATTCATTAAGTCTATAAACATTGCTGATACATTTGTTAACCCAAATGGCATTACTAGAAACTCATAATTACCTTACCGAGTCCTAAATACAGTCTTTACCACATCTTGTTCTTTTATTCTTAATTGATAATACTTGGATCTAAGATCTATCTTTGAAAACACCTTGGCTCCCTTAAGTTGATCAAACAAATCATCTATCCGCGGGAGTGGATATTTATTTTTTATTGTTACTCTATTTAATTGTCTGTAATCAATACGAAGTCTAAGGGTCCGATCTTTTTTCTTCACAAATAATACTAGAGCTCCCCAGAGGGAATTACTTAGATGGATAAATTCTTTATCCAGTAATTCTTGTAGCTGAATTTTCAACTCGACTAATTCTGCAGGCGCCATTCTATATGGTGGTTGAGCAACAAGTGTGGTCTCGGGTAGTGCATCAATGGAAACTTCCACTTCCCTATTTAGTGGTAACCCTGGTAATTCATCTAGGAACATGTCTGTAAATTCTCTCACTATAGGGATGTTTGTCAGCTCTCCAGTTTTTTTTTTTTTTTTCAAATCTAACACGTAAGCAAGGTAAGCTTCACATCCTTTTTTAACCATCTTCCTTACAGTCATAACTGAGATGATGCAATTCAGTATAACATTCTTTTCCCCTCTAAAAATCACTCTCCTTCCATTCGGTCCCTGGAGAGTCATCGTTTTTGCAAAACAGTTCATTTGAGCGTTATATACACTTAACCAATCCTTACCTAGTATTACTTTAAAATCCTGTATTTCCAAGGGAATTAAATATACTCCTAACTCGAGCCCATCTATACTAATCATAATTCCCTTGTAGACTACATCAATGACTACAACTTCACCTAGAGTAGTACTTATCATAAATCCTCTTTCTACCCTGCTAGGTCTTTTTCCTATTTTCCCCATAATTTTATTAGCCACAAATGAATGTGTAGCCCCAGGATCAATCAATGCATGTACAGGTAATGAGTTTAACTGTAAAGTACCTGCCGCTACATTTAGGGCGACTCTGACCTCCTCCCGAGTCATATGAAATACTCTGCCCTGAGTCCTGTCACCCTGCATCCTAGGTTGACCTCTATTTCCACTAGCCCCCGACTGTGTTGGTCTACCCGGTCTATCCACTATGACAGACTATTGCTGGCTTTGGGTCTGTTGTCTCTGCCCTTGTATGAACTCAGCTCTTCGTGGACAATCTCTACGAATATATCCCCATCCTCCATAATAGTAACATCCTCTGCCTAAATAAGAGCAATCACGCCATCTATGCCCCTTAGCCCTGTAAATATAGCATCTTCATGGTGACACTAAACAATCTCTTAGATATCTCTACTCACACTTAACACATTGGGGATAAGATAAGGCATTTAATCCTGATGTCCCTCCAGCAGAACCTCTCTGAAAAGATAGCTGTCTACTAGTAATCCCAGCACCAGTACTCTGAATAGGCCTAGATACTGCTCCTCCCTTCCTCCTAAACTGGCTGAACTGTTCCTTACTCTTTTTAGAAAGAGGAGGTCTACTTAAGGAAAAATCGATATCCTTCCTTTTACCCATCTCTGTCTGACTTTGCTGCCCTTCAACTATACATGCCTCAAGAGCTTGTGTTGCCTCTATAAGTTCTCTAGTTGTCCCAAATCCAAGTGTTATTAAGCCTTGTCTTAAATCCTGGCGTAATCCATCTTGTAGTCTGACAATCATGTATTGTTCGGTGGGAACAAACTGTGGAGCAAACATGGAAAGATCATGAAATCTCCTTTCATACTCAAGTACCGTCATACCCTCCTGCCTCAAAGTTAGAAACTCTTGCTCCTTCATCTTCCGATGATATGATGAGTAAAACTAGTTCTCAAACTGAACTCTAAATTCAGTCCATGTCCAAGACCCCGTAAGCCTTTTAGATCACACTATATCCCACCATGATTATGCCCTATCTGATAGTAAGTGGGTGGCACAATTTACTCGTAAATCCTCTGTCACCAGAATCTGTTCCATAATATCCTCCACTGTACGTAACCATCTACCTGCTATCTCAGCATCAGGCTTTTCTGAAAATGAGTCACATCCCAACTCCCACATACTCTTCACTACCCGAACTAGTGTAACAACATTATCCATCGGTGTAGGGGCAACTTGCAGTATGTATGTTGCTGGTGCCACTAGAGGTGTTGGTACTGGTAATTGAGGCATCATCTTTATTACAGCTCTCACAATCTGGGCTATAAACACCAGATCAGAGCTGTTGATGGAGGAGGCACCTCTCTTAGATGAGGCGTTGCAGGTATGTGAGAGGCTGAATCCTCCAAAGAATCCTCTCTCTTGCTATGTTTGAACCCGGGATCTTGACCCAGTTCATGTGCTGGAGAGCGATCTGCCATCTCACCTTGTCTTATATACATTACCCTGAACCAATTTGATACTGATCAGATTCCAATTCAATTCTCGAACCCAAACCAGGGCTTTGATATCAAATGTAACAACCCTAATATTTGTATTTAGAACAGAGAGCAAGGACATGATAATCCCATTAACCAGGGACTCAATTTCTTACCACGCCCATTCACCAGGGCACTAATCCCATTCATTCAGGAATTAATTCATTATATCACATATCTTATTTTTTCAAGTAAACAACATAATAATTTCTAATATATCAACCACAATTAATCAGATAAAAAAATACATATTGTCCAATGTTAAATACGGGTATCATGAAATTATCTGATGACTGAGCTCGAGCCATAATTCCCTGCTATGGTGTCGGTCTGGCAGCCTTTCCTGAATTGACATGTATATCACATCATTATTCTACTTTCCATATCAAAAGACTCAATAAATAAAATCCTTCCGATTATCCTTTCATTTGCCAAAATAAAATTTAGAGAGAAACATGAAAAATTTCCTTCTTCCTTTTGTAAATTTCCTTCTTATTCTTTCAATTTCCACATTGTAACACACACCATTTCATCATATATATATATATATATTCTTTAAATATATTTATTTAATTTATTTTACCAAAATTTAAATTAAAGGAAAACATAAAAAAAAATCAGGATCCACTCTCTCTTTAACATTAATATCATCTGTTTCCTACACAATCTCATCATCTTATTCAAATTCTTAAATTTTATTCTTATTATTATTATTATTTCAAAAAATCTCTTTTTCAAGAACACCTAAAATTTTGCTTCAATTACAATAATTTTCTATTTTCTCTACTCACTTCAACAATCTTAACACAATTTCCTAATTAATTGTAATTTTCCCCAAAATTTATCATGAACCTTTATTCCTCATTTCACAAATTTCAATCAATTTAAAGTATTTATTCTTCAAGAATCTTATTTAAAAGTATAAGGACACTTTACCAAGTAATAACCAAAGCTTTAACACTTTTGTATTGAAAACTTTTCCTTGCTTGAATTGTATTTTTTTCCTCTCCTGTCGAATGCTTCTTCTTTCTCTTTGAGAGGTAACTTTTGTTCTTTTATTTTTTTTACTCCTTATAGCACACACACTTGCACTCTCTCTCTCTCTCACACACACACATGTCCCTAATTTTTTTTTTTGCCTGCACCCACTTTAGCCCACATTATTTCTGTAGCCTTTTTTTTTTTGTAAATGCTTGTATATCCCTTAACAGTAACTTTTAAGATTTTGGGTTAAATTTCTTGAATTCTGATACTTGTTTATACCAAATCTTGCTTGGGTTATGTTGAATTTTACTAAGTTACTCGTTGGTACTTTTAGTTTCATGAAATTCATTTCTACAAAAAATTTATTCACATTTTCGTGTTTATTTATTTATATATATTAACACTTGAACAAAACATTTTAATTCTAATTCTCAAATATATCATCATTCTTATAATTTAATTTATCACTTTTTCTTATTTTTTATAATCCTGACTTTTATTAATATCAATAATATTATCCGGGGTTTTACATTGGGTCTTACCTAGGTTTGACCAGGCTAGTTGTAAGCTTGAGTTTTGACCATTTGAATCTCCACTAAGGCCTCGGGTCACTTGAATCCCGAGTCAATATGTTAAGTCGAGTTAGATTTTATATCTATGTTGTATTGGGTTATTAATAAACATATATTTTTTAAAAGTTTACAACAACACGAAGAAAACGACAATTGTACATGTTCATCTTCATGCACCACATTACCACAATATAAGTAGATATTAAAGGATTTTAGTCCTTATAAAGGTGAAAAAGAAAGATAGGTTAAAAATACTCGACTTATTCAATTATAAAGGAGAATATGACAATTTTTTTTTATTTAGATTTCTATACTTGAATCTATATTTAAAAATAATTAGTTATACTAATGCTAAACATCTACACAACATGCCTAGGCCTAAAAGCCACAGTCATGTTAAACCCATACTTGGGATGCTGAGCATGTGAACAGGGTGCATGCCCATGCATTACTATACGAGCAACCTAGCTCCCTCATTAGGCTCGAACGTTGCACCTAAGCCCAACAACGATGGGCCCACACAACATATTTGGGCCTATTTTTCGCCCTCAACGGGCTTAGACAACTCGCTTGAGACTAACACTTTTTTAGGATTTTTTTTACTAAACCAATACATTTTGAAGCACACTCTCCCTACACCCCTGGGTGTATAAAATCCCTCTTGGCCTACCATATCTTTATCTCATTAATATTTGTATAAGGAATATTTATCCATCATTAAAATTATCAAGGAAAAATTACACTTCAACCCCTCCTCTCTATATATAAAAAAAAGACTCATAGGTTATAAATACCTCATGAACCCTTTAAGTTCAAGGTTCACAATCTTTTCATTCTTAATATTTTTAGCATTCATATTTTTAAATTCTATTTTTCTACAATATTATTGTACTTTCTATCTCTAAAAAAATATTTACATAAGCATTTGAAATACCCCTATATCCATAGTTATCAAACCCGGCCGGGGGTTGACACGACCAAGGGGCCGGGTTTCATGGGTCAACTCGAGTCAACCCAAAATTTTTTAGAAAAATATATTTAAAGTTTTAATTTTTCATATAAAAAAATTACTAAAAAATCCATGTGAATATAGGCTATACATGTTGTAAATAATGAAGTTTAAAAAAATATATATTTTTTTAAAAATTATTCCACATTGAAAAGATATTATGTTATGCCTTTAAGTTGAAGTATTTAAACAAAAAAAGTTTTTTATCCCACATTGAAAAAACATAACTTTTTTCTTATGAACATAGAGTATATATATTAAAGAGCTTTAAATCTCACATTGAAAAGATATTATGTTATCCTTTTAAGTCGAAGTATGTAAACCAAAAAGTTTTTTTTATCCCATATTAAAAAAATATTTTTTTTTCTCGTGAACATACATAATATATACGAAATGACTTCAAATCTCACATTAAAAAAATAACTTTTTCTTGAGAACATAGGAGTATATATACTAATGGGTTTCAAATCCCACATTGAAAAAACATAACTTTTTTCTTGTGAACATAAAGTATATATACTAAAGAGTTTCAAATCTCACATTGAAAAGATATTATGCTATCATTTTAAGTTGAAGTATTTAAACTAAAAAGTTTTTTATCCCACATTGAAAAAAACATAACTTTTTCTTGTGAACATAGAGAGTATATATACGAAAGAGTTTCAAATCCCACATTGAAAAAATAACTTTTTTATTGAAAACAAAATATATATACTAATATGTTTCAAATCCCATATTAAAAAAGTAAAACACTTTTCTAATATTTATATAGTGAACTTTAAAAAGTTTTAATAACTAACTAAAAAAATATGAAAAAAGAGGGGTATATCAGAAAAACCACATTTGAAAAAAAAAAAAAACTGGGTTTGGCTGGGTCGCCCGGGTTTGGTCGGGTCATTGCACTAGACGGTCTTTTGAAAAACCCAATGTCCTTATGGTCAGCCACACACTAAGCCCAAACACATAGGTTTGGCAAGTTGCTAAAACCAACATCCTTAGGTTTAACCACACGCTAAGCTTAAATAGACATAAGTGTGATGAATTACCAGACCTAACATCTTTGGGTTCAATGAGGTGCTAAGCTAAAACAAATATGGGTTTGGTGAGCTATCAGGCCCAACATCGTTGGATTCAGCTACACACTAAGACTAAGTACATGTAGGTCTAGCGAGATGTCAAACCCAACATCTTTAGATTTAGCTATGCGTTGAACTTAAATAAATATAGGTTTAGTAAGTTGTTACATCTAGTATCTTTGGGTTCAATAATGCACGGAGCCTAAGTTGACATGACTCTAACTAGCTATTAGATCCATCATCTATGGGTTTGGCATCGTGCCATGTCCAAGTGGGTATGAGCCTGATGTTCATTATAGGTCCTATGCTAGGCTGTGAGACTTATTTTGTTTATTTTTATGACTTTTAACATAAAATATTAATGTCAAGAATACTCACATTTCTACACTCCTAGGTGTATAAAATTTTTCTAAAAGCCTGCCATATTTCCATTATCATTAATATTGTGTAAGAGACATTTAACCCTCATTAATATAGTGTAAGACATATTTTTTCATCATTCAATATTGTGTAAGAGATATTTATCTTTCATTAATACTATCATTAAGAAATGACTCTCTGCCCTCTTCATTTCAACAACATGACAAGGTTCAGGAATTATAAATACCTCTAAAGGGGTGTATAATTTTTATTTTTTATGTATTCATATCTAAATTCTTAGAGTATTTATCATATAAAAATAAGAATAAAAACTCTTTTCCTTAGAATTTAAAGCTCATTTTCTTATTTATTGTAATCTTTTACTAAAAGTAATTGACTTTATAATTTAAGGGTCCCTAAACCCTATTAAAAAGGGCTTTTTTGCAAGTGTTAGACTTTTTACCACCAACCATAAACTTTGTGAGCTCTAGAAAAGAGAATATTGACTTGAACGTGTGATTACCTATTATTCAAACATTAAAAAAAATATCTCTTTCTTTAAGTATATTAGATTTTGAAATATCACTAGTTGGCATGTAAGATTAACCATAAATTTTTTGTAACTTTGCTGTAAAGACAAGGAAAGGAGTTGACCTTCGAAAGCTTTTTAGGTATGGTAGCTCCACCTTATAAATGCCCAACTTTTTTAAACAAAAAATGTTTAATTTACATGTGGAACAAGAACATAGTTGAATTAATCATTATATATTCTACCAAATAATTACATGTTCAACATTATCATTTTATATGTGTTGTCCATGCATATTTACAAATAGATAGGTTCTGACTCACTTTTATTGCATGAGTTCCATCATTAAATTTTATAATTAACAAAAAACATTCTCTCAAACATTAAATTTAATTAAGTTAAAAAAATTAATTTTAAAAAATTTCATTTCTTTTTTAGGAAAATTTCAAAACTTAATATTTATTTAAATATTAGGACTTAATGTTAATTTAAGTAAAATTGTTTTTTAATATAAGAAAAAAAAATGTAAGACAATAAAATAACATTGGACTTAATAAATAAAAATAAAAACTAATTAGAAAAAAAAGAAACATCTGGAAGCTTTTTATACCACTTTTTTTTTTATCTAATTTATTGTCTTTTGAATATTAATAATTGTCTTGTACCCATTGTTTGTGTTATATACATGATTTAAAATTGAAAAATCTTTTTTTACCTCAAATGGTGTTCAGGGTGGTTTTGTTGTGGGCCTTTAGGCCCTTTTGTAACCCAAAGAAAAAAAAATCTTTATTGCCGCCATCGCTACGATGTCGTTTCGTTTCCTTGCAAAATATAAATAAACCCAGAATCCTCCACAACCCTCACTCCTAAGAAATTTCCCCTGTTTCCAAGTTAGGGTTTAGACTATATCTCTCTGAAACTGCAAGAAATCTATTTCCTTTTAGCATCGGAAAAAATGGCAACTGAACCGAAACCGGCAACTGAGGATGTGAAGATTGACTTGTTCGAGGATGATGATGAATTTGAAGAATTTGAAATCAATGAAGGTACTTATCCTTTCCCTAATTTTTTTTTTTGATAATCAAAGTAATTAGAAAAACTTTGCTCTATTGGATTTCTCTTTTATCGTTCCAAGTTGTCAAGCTTCGAGGATTTATATTGATATTAACGAATCATTCAAATTTGAAGCAACTTTGGTAGATAATTCCATGGGTTTTTTACATTTGAGGATGATGAATAAGGCTATGGTTATGATCTTTCTGGACCTACGGTAGATTATTTGAAGCAACTTTGTTTATGCAGATAGTTTTCCAAGGTGATGAAATAAGTTGCTTAGGTATCCTATTGGATGCATGGTAGGAATTTTGGTAATTTGTTGGTTATGATGTGATTATTTGTTTGATTATGGTAATTATCTGTTTGAGGAATTAGGAAGTTGGTTGTCGCTTGATGTTACTCTTAGCATATCTTAATGTTGGAAAACAACTACGAGTGTGTCTATAATTTGTGTGTTTTTGGATCACAATGAATTGAAATAATGAAATTCTCTTGGCTTTGTTTGTTCTATGTAGTGTTAGTACTTGTATTTGTTAAAAAAAAATATGAGATCTCAAAATAGGAGTAGTATTATTTGTCCGTGTTATGGATTATTGTTTCTTTTCTGATGATAACTATAAATGACAGAGTGGAAAGAGAAGGAGGAAGGGAAAGAGGTGACACAGCAGTGGGAGGATGATTGGGATGATGATGATGTCAATGATGACTTCTCACTGCAGCTGAAAAAGGAATTGGAGAACACACCAAAGAACTGAGCTGTTTCTCTAACTTGTCAGTATATTGTCTCAAATGTTATTTTTGTGTTTGAGCATGAAATTGTTTTCTATATCTTTAGTATGGAAAAAAAATGCTTGAACTATCAAGATCAGAAGTTTGGTGCAAAATATTAAGCTTCCGGGCTTAAATTCTGTGTTTGTTAGGGATTTATATCTGATGAATTGAATTGCTCTTTTCTGAATGACATGTTCTGCTGTTATTGTTCCAATGTTTATCGATAACATTGTAGCATGTTGTTACCTTCCCTCGAAGTTTCTATGTTACGGCATTGGGGCACACTTTTACTGATCCATTTTTGTGAAATTATGAAACGTTTGGAGTTGGGAATTATGCACTTCAATTAGGGTGACAACAGCGATTAAAGTGCTAGGAATATCATGATTGGTATGGGATTCAACTTTTATTATCAGTAGAAATATCTACATGGTGCTTCTCTTTTCACTCATTCTACTAGTCTCAAGGCTTCTTCTATTTGGAAAGCAATTCGTAGCATTCTCTCTCTTTTAACCTTCATATATATATATATATATATGAAGGTTATACTTGGTGTTTGTGATAGTATGAAAAATTTATAGGAGTATTATTCATATTTTTTATTACAATGAAATTATTAGGCCAAGACACTAATATATTATCTTTTTTAAATATTCAAGCCTTCTGATTATCCTGAGTTGAACTATGATTAATTAAGAGAAATAAAGTATTATTATCCACACACAA
>JAAWWB010001057.1:0-25001 GCA_018804465.1 Populus tomentosa | reverse complement strand
ATATATATCTTAACATAAATATCTTCTATATTGTTTTATAGGTAAATGTTTTGATTAGATTGTCTTGCAAAGTGACATTCATGAATATAATAATTGTTGAACATAACTTTCAAGTGATATTGATTCGTATAACAAGTGAAGAACATAATTCTTGGAGATTAGCACGCAAGGTAGTAAGCATAATCTTTAAAATAATTACATTCACTTAGAATTTTAAGATGAGAAAGATAGCTAAAAAATTAGTCTACAAGATAAACACAATTGATAAATAATTCTTAATAAAATTCATATGATAATCTAATGGTATTCTTAAGTGTATAGTGAATCATTTCCAACATGCATCATCATGCATGCTATGCATCCATATGCATTTTTGTTTATGAACTTTGAAACGTGTATAACAAGTATTCGAAATATAGGCCCCTGCTAAAGTCTACAATACAAGGCTTCATAAAAGGATGGAAAACAAAGAGAGGGCTCACTTTGAGGTCCACTACCAAAAAGAACTAGATAATGTTAAGAATAATATGGCTCTGATGACTAGCTTACTCAAGCAACTCCTGTGAGCACAATTTGAGGAAGGGACATCCAGTCAGCACCGAAGTTTGCTACCACTACTAGTATCTCCACTGCTAAATCATAAGAAAAACAAACATTTGATGACTTGCCTAATTACGCCCGCTCAAGTACTGACTGCAATAGATCTAACTATGTGGGAATCTAGTGGGGTTATATCCTTTGATCCTCCTAAACAAGATAAGTGGGCTGCCTAGGAAGGAAGATTGAGAGTTGTTAAGGGATTTGATGTCTATGACTCGGTTATAACAGCTGAGATATGCCTAGTGTCAAATGTAGTGGTACCTAAATGCTGAGAGAATAGAGTAAGGAATAAGAGTCAGTATAATATTGGAACCTACTAAGAAGAAAGGATTTCCAAGCCCAAAGTTATCACAGCCAAAGCCACTAAGCCCCATCTTCTAAAATACCCAATATCTACTTTACTAAGCCTTTCTTGGTAAACCGGCCCACCAACCCATCATAAAACCAAATCGAAAACAACCCAAAAGGAACATGCCAAAAAAACCCAGAACAACACCTGCCTTTACCAATGCCCCTAAGAGAGATGTACACAAAACTGTTAAGCATAAATCATATGGCCCCTGTTCCTTTTCCACCATTTAAGCCTCCCTTTCCAAGGTTGTACAAACCAGATCTAACCTGTGAATACCATACCAGAAAACCTGGTCACAACTTTGATACTTGCTTAGCATTCAAAAAGAAGCTCTTGTAGTTATTCAAAGTAGGGTGAATAACCTTTGAAGATATAATCCAACATCAATTTCAACCCTCTACCCAATATGCTTCCTATACCGAGGCAGTAAATGTTGTGGAGTGTGGAGGAAAGAAGGAGCATATGTTAAGGGTAACCATGGATAAACTATATGACATACTAGTGTAAGTCGAGTGTTTGCCAATAAAAAATGAATCAGGTTCAAGAAAGAATAGTTTTTTTATAGGTTCCACGAAGCGATAGGACAGAACATTAAGGAATGTGAGGAGTTTCACCAAAAAATGATACAATTGGTGACTCATGGTCTGCTTCAAATAAAGAAGGAGGATGGGTATGATGTCATAGGCACGATAAGTTATTAAGGGAAGAAATAAAAAGTGTTTAGGGTCCAACGTACTAAGAGTAGTCCATCAAAGCTTGTTTTAGCAAGCCCTTTACCCACAATAGCAACTATAATGCACTGCCTCATAATTGCATCCCAATATTGAGGATCCTTCTCCTATGTTGCAAATTGAGATTGATGGATTAACTTGAAATGGCAGATGTTTTACACTTGAAGAACTATAAAGGCAATGAAAGGCCAAAGACAAAGAGGTTGTAGATGCCATCAAAGGTGTGGAAGTAAACAAACTTGTCTGTGAGGAGGAAGATGGCAAATTCTTAAAGCTGATGAAGAATAATGAGTATAGTATGGTAGAATTATTGAAGAAAGCCCTTGTCAGGATATCCTTGATGTCTCTTATCCTAAGTTTTGAGCCCCACCACAATGCCCTATAAGAGGTTTTGAACGAGGCATATATCCTCTAAAACATGGCCCAAGAGACTATGGATCATCTGGTCAGACAAATCCAAGCAACAAACTACCTATACTTCACTGAAGACAAGCTCGATGCTAGAGGTCATAATAAACCCTTATACATCACTGTGAGGTGCAAAGATTGCACCATTAAAAAAATATTGGTGGATAATGGTTCAGCTTTAAATGCACCCCAAAAGCATATGATGGGTGAAATGTCAATTGATTCAATGCATATGATGTTGAGCACTATGACGACTAGGGCTTATGATGTTCCCCAAGACAAGTGATGGGGACAATTGAAATAGAGTTGCTCATTGGCATGTAAATATTTCTAGTAACCTTGCAAGTAATGGATATCCATCCTTCATATAACATGTTCTTAAGAAGGCCTTGGATACATGTCTCTGGTGTCATAACTTCTTCCTTACATCAATGTCAGAAGTACATTGTGAATGGAACAATGATGATAGTTAAAGTTAAAGGGAGTAAAGATAGAAATCTCCGTACTTTTGAAATTGTTAATACAAATTGGGTGCTAGAAAATACAATATTAAGAAAACCAGTAATTTATGAAGCAACAAGAATAACAACCAAATGTTTCCTAAAGCATAGACTTCATTTCCAATAAGGTGGAAGACTGCAAATCAAAGATTCAGGCTCAACTTTAAACCTAAAAGAAAGACTATTACCGATATCAGGTGAGGAAAAAACTGGCCAGGTTAGAAAGTAGAGACTAAAAGAGAAAGAGATTGTCATTCCCCCAATCCATATAACATTCCTCATAGATGCTTATGTAGTACACTCTAAAGACACAATGGATGTCCCTATCCAAGGCTTGGCTACTATGGGCATCAACACATTGGAACAAGATGGTAACAAGGTCAAGAGTTGCAGTAAGAAAGGGAAGGCTGCGAAAGAAAAAGAGTTGCTACTGCAACTAAGTATCCACACCGCGGAAGAAACATCTACAAAGACCCTCATGCGAAAGCTGGAAAATGATGAAAAGTTTCAAAATTAGGTGACCCAAGAAGCTCCTATAGTCTTTACAAAGTAATTGACAATGTGCTTTCCATGTTTATGTGTTTGTCTTTGCTTTCATCCAAGTTGCCAATCTTAGCTCAAGATGTCAACAATTGGTTTTCATTGTGGTTGAGCCATTCCCTTTTATCAATCAGATCATGTATTTTCACAATTTAATCTGTTTTATTTTTTTGGCAAAATACGCACTTAAACAAAAACACTTTTCGCTTTCAAGAAATCTGAATGTGGATTGTCCATAAAATCAAAAGCATGTTACATTGAGAATGAATGGCCAAATTTTGATGAATACACAATTGCAATTGAAGAAAATGAATGGGAAGAGGATAATGTAAAAGAATTCACTAGACTAGAACAATCAGAGCAAGCTTGGAAACTAGTAAAAGAAGAGTTAGAAATAATTAATGTCGGCATAGGGCTGGATGAAAGAGAATTGAAAATAGGGACTCTGATAAATATTAGTGAAAGAGAAGACTTGATCTCACTGTTACGCGAGCATATCGATGTGTTTTGTTGGTCCTATGTAGATATACCTGGTCTAGATACTAACATTATAGTACATAAAATGTCTTTAAATGAAAGAAGTGTACCTGTGAAACAGAAACTATGAAGAACTCGCCTAGACATAGTGCTCAAGGTAAAAGCTGAGATAGAAAGGCGATGGGATGCTGGTTTTTTTTGAAGTGATTGGGTACCCATAATAGGTATCTAATAATGTAACAGTTCCCAAGAAAGGCGATAAAATTAGGGTATATATATACTATAGGGATTTAAATAAGGCAAGCCTAAAATATGACTTTTCATTGCCTCACATTGATGTCCAAGTTGATAATGCGATGCAAAGCTCAACGTACTCCTTCATGGATAGTTTCTATGGGTATAATCAGATCAAAATGTCTGATAAAGATAAAGATAAAACAACCTTCGTTACACTGTGGGGAACCTTTTGTTATAAGGTGATGCCATTTAGGCTGAAGAACGCTGAGGCTACTTATCAAAGAGTAATGTTAACTCTGTTACATGATATTATGCATAGAGAAATTGAAGTGTATATGGATGGCATAATTACTAAATCCAAAAAGAAAGAAGACCATTGTCAAAATCTAAGAAAATTATTTTAAAGGTTAAGAAAGTATCAGTTGAAGTTGAACCTTGGAAGTGCATGATCGGGGTAAAATCTGGAAAGCTACTAGGATTTATGGTGAGTAGCCAAGGTATTAAAATTGACCCTGATAAAGTCAAAGCAATTCAAGATATGCCAACTCCTAAAACCAAAAAAGAAGATAGATTCTGGGTCCTCTAAATTACATTGCTCGGTTTATCTCCTAAATGACAACAACTTGTGAGTCAATCTTCTGAATCCTTTAAAAGAAAAATCTTGGGGTATGGAATGAGGAATGCTAAGAGACTTTCAATAAGATCAAGTAATATTTGAAAAATCCACCTTTGTTGGTTCTCCCGGTACCTGGCAGACCATTGATCCTGTATTTGACAAAAACTAAAAAAGCAATGGAATGTGTACTTGGGCAACATGATGAGTCTAGTAGCAAAGAGAGAGCAGTTTATTACCTGATTAAAAAGTTCACAATTAGGAGTCCAGATATATAATGGTAAAAAAGCTTTGTTGCACACTTGTATAGGCTACAGTGCGACTTTAACAATACATGTTGTATTACACTATATGAATGATTTCAAAATTGGATCCTCTCATATATATCTTTGAAAAACCTCATTTATTAAGCATAATAGAAAGATGGTAGGTATTGTTGGTTGAGTATGACATAGTGTACTTGACAAGGAAACCTATGTAAGGAAGCGATATCGCTAATCATTTGGTAGACAATGCAATTGAGGATTATAAGCCTTTGAATTTTGATTTCCTAGATGAAGATGTGCTAGTAGTAGAAAAAAAAAGAACTAGATTTGTGGACAATTATTGCGATGTCGCGTTTGCATAAATTAGTTACCCTAGCTTAAAACACACAAGATAGTATAGAGCAAGCAAGGGGTCGATCCCACGAGGAAGTTTCAAGTCAGATTTTTATGTTGTACGTTATATAATTGGGGGGATTTGGTTTGTGATTATCTAAACTATGGCAGCAATTAAACTAGCAAACAAAATCAATTAAAACCGAAACTTATCAAGAAAACAAATCTTGGTCGCAAGCACACATCCACCTACGGAAATTAGAACCGATCCTTGAAACAAAAATTGCAGTTTATGTTCTGAAATTTTATCTTTTCTTAACGTTGATTAATTAACAGATCCGTCGTATAACTAATCCTAACCAACAAACAATCAAAGTGTACACACTAATGATTCAATTTAATGGCAGCTTTAAGAACTAGATAATTTCATCAAGATTAACATACAAGCTGTCCGTAGCTTGTGTCACTTTGTTCAAATGTTCTCCCTAAGTTCAATAACATATTTCTGCCACAATTATCAAGCTTAGTTGCTTCACAAGTTCATATATCACAACTTCGGTTTTGATATTAAACTTAGCAACAGATTGTTCACAACAATAACTTAGAGTCCCCTCTAGCAATCATCAACAACAATCATAGGAAATATGCATAGGAAAACAATCATACTCATTCATAACATAAACTGAAAATAAAAGGAAGAATAAATCTCACGGTTCTTGAAAACCGAAGGTTTTTGCATCCTTGCAACCAAGAAAAGAGCTTAGCCTTGCATAACTATTGAACAACTACTTCTAGAGATTGAAGAGAGCATGATTTTAGGGTTTGTAGAGGAGAGAATTTGTGTTTATTCTCTGCTGGCTGCTGCCTCCTTCTGCTCTCCCTCTTTTCTGCTTCTTTTTATATGCTAAGAAACCCTAGTCCCTATTTTACAAAAGTCCTCCCTTAAGTTGACAGTTTACATTTAAGTACTTCAATAACTATTTTCCTAAAAAGGAGAAATAGCCTTGCATTAAATCTTCAAGCTTTGACTTAGAGGAGCTAAATTGCTGAAATAAGAACTTGGACGCCGGTTTAGATGCTTCGAAATGTAATTTGGACATGTTCCTTCATGAAACCTGTTTGCTGGCAGAATTCAGTTGTCATCTTTGGAAAATCATATCTCCCTCATATGACATTGTTTTTTGCTAAACTTTTGAGCGTTTATAGTAATGTTAGTCAGGAATCTAAAACCATTGATTTTGCATCAATTGGACTTCTGTAGCTCTAGATATTCAAGTTGGAATGACCAAAGGTCGACACTAGCAGATTGCAAGATTTGACTTTGAAAGCTGCGATTTCCATGCTCTTTCTTATTTTATTTTCTTGCCTTAGATGTCCAAAAAGGTATGGATGTTAGCTTTTTAATTCCACTGGAATCACTTCATTTCGACCTCTAGAGCTCACGCTCTACACAAAACATCGACTGAAGGTAAAATCTGCCAATTACCTCCAATTTACTCCTTTTTGCATCTTTCATCCAAAAGTGCCTTCAAAACATAAAACAAAGAATATCAAGGTATTTTATATATAAAACATAAGCAAAACACTAGTTAAATATAGGTGAAACTATCAAATAATATGGTTGCATCAACAATACACTTTGATGTAGTAGTAAACGTATATGGCAATGGGGCAAGAGTAGTGATAATTTCTCCTAACAAAAACCAATACGCTCTTTCAATCAAGCTGCAGTTTGAGTGCACCAATTATACAGTTAAGTATAAAGCTTGCATCTTTGGATTAGAAGATGTAGTAAAACTAAAGATAAAGAAACTTGATGTCTACAAAGACTTAATACTAATAATTTTCCAAGTAAAAGGTTAATGACAGAAAAAAGACAAGAAGCTAAGGTGATGCGAACCCTAGTGGAATTTAATTGAATTCACGAACCCAAGATCTATATAATCCAAGTTTGCTGAAAACAGGATGAGCTTATCACAATGAAAGATCTGCTCCAAGGCAACAAGACTATAAACCAACCCAATCAAAATACCTACACCTGGAGATGAGTAAAAAAAATATAAATTCACAACAAAGATTGGTCAGTTCTTTGAAGAGTTGAAAGTTCAATCAAGAACCTAGATTGACAACCAAAGGTTGGCAAAAATCAGAATATTATTAGGCAAAAAAATATGCTGAAAATTATTCTTAAGAGTATTTATACCCCAAGCCAAAAACCCTAGTTTCCCTAATGGGTCACATATAAACCCAATTTAAATAATAATCAACCCAAGCTAAAACTAGCACAAACTAATTAAAATAAATAAAATAAACAAGTCTGAAACCCAAATAAGTGTTTCCTTGCAAGATAAACAAAGTTTAATAGCCCAACTAATTTAATAAGACAAGTTTGATTATTTTTGCATTCTGTCTGGCAGCAGCAAAGTCCAACTTCAAACGAATGGTTCTCTCTCATCTTAAAGAATTAGAAGGCGTTCCATATACCGTTGGAAAGGTATGGAAGTCTAGTTTCCAGCCCAACTAAAATAACCTCTAAATTTGACCTGTATCTCTAGTTATGATAAAAAAAGATAGAGAAAGGTCAAATTGTCCAAATCTAGTCTTCTTCTCCCAATCCTTATGTAATGGTCTTGGTTCCACCAACAAGCCCTCTTGAACATGAATAAGATTAATCATGGCTTGCTCCTCATTATTTAATATCCTCTTGAAGTCCACCTTAGCCCACGTATGTTGAAGAAGTCCATTGAAAGCCTCTTTGAACCTCTAAGCTCTAAGCCTTGTAATTGGACCAACCAGAACCTCCAATGGATCCTTTGGTGTTTGGATCGCATCATAACGTCATATCAGGAATATTTGTCCAAACTAGTAGAGGAATTTATTGAGATAAATTTCACTCACATGGGAAGAGATAAAAACTAGTTTGTTGATGTCTTGCCTACTTTATCTTCCATGGCCAAAATTAATTCTGAAATTGAGTGCAACCTATAAATATTGAAGTCAGAAATTCTTTGGCTCGCTGATGTGCATTCGAAGAAGTGGATGGGAATCCATGGTATTATGATATCAAACAGTTTATCCAACACCAGGAGTACCTCCGGGAGGTATCCAATACATATATGAAAACCATGCAAAGGTTAGCCATGGACTACTACCTCGATGGAGAAATGTTATACAAGAGGTCTTATGAAACATTGTTGAGATGTCTCGAAGAAACAATAGTAAAAAGACACTCCAAAAAGTTCAAGAAGGGATTTTTGCAACCCATATTAGTGGACATATGATAGCTAGACAAATATAGAGGTCAGGGTATTTTTGGATTACCCAGGAAAGGGATTGCATAAAATATGTCAGGAGATGCCATAAATTTCAGGTGTATAATTTTAAGATAAATGCAACCTTAGCTCCCCTATTGAATTTGACATCTTCATGGTCATTTGCAATATGGGAAATCAATGTAATTAGGCTTGTCAAACCAAAAGCTAGCAATGAGCATTAATTTATCCTAATGGCTGTTGACTACTTTAAAAATAGGTGGAATCCAGTTTATAACCTCATGTAACCGAAAAGGTGGTAAAGAGATTCATTGAATGAGATTTGATCTATCGATATGGAGTGCCTGAAAAGATAGTTACTAATAATGCTCAGAACTTCAATGGAAGAATGGTGAATAGAAGATCAAACACTCAAATTCATTTCCATACAAACAAAAGATGAATGGTGTTGTAGAAGCTGCCAACAAAAATGTCAAGAAGATCATCAAGAAAATGGTAGTCACTTATAAAGATTGGCCTTAGATGTTGCTATTTTCCCTTCACACAAATCGTATTGCAATCAAAACTTCAATGAGAGCTACCCTGTATTCATTAGTTTATGGGATGGAGGCGGTGATGCCTTTGAAAATAAAAATCTCATTGTTAAGAGTATTGATAGATTTTGAGCTAAAAGAGGCTGAATGGGCAAAAATAAGATACGAACAGATAAACCCGATCAATGAAAAGAGGATAGCCACGATCTGTCATCACCAACTTTACCAGAAGAGAATGGCTAAATCATATGACAAGAAAGTGAGACCTTTAAATAAATTAATTTCTTTAAATAAACCTGGTTTTGAAAAGGGTTATGTCACTCATGATCATGAGACCATTTTTCTTAAGCAAGGTCTTTAGGTGGGTGGATCACCTAACAAGTCGAGTAGACACTTTTTCCTTACAAGCTCACTATGCAAAACATTGATGAGATTTTGCTTCATAGGCATTGTAAAGATGTTGCTCACTATGCAAAACTTCTTCGTAAGCATCTATTGTTACCCATTTTTTTTACCAAAAAAATTAAAAAATTAAAAAATTAAAAAATTAAAAAACAAAAATCCAAAAAAATATACAAGAGCACATATATGAAGAAATCCTAATAGACTAACCATATTGGTAGTGAAGGACCAAAACGACAAGTATTGGAAACATTAATTAATTTTATTAAGGACTTAATCACAAGGAAAATTAGCTTTTGGATTAATTTGGATGTTAATTGAAATAAATTGATGTTTGGGAACTGAAATTGAACTCTAGAAAATTTAATTGGTCAAATCAGGAGCTTCATTACATAAAATCAAAAGTTTGATGGGTAATTAGGGATTTAATTGAATAATTCGTAAGCTAAGGACCAACTTGCAAAAAGCACATGACTTCAAGGATTGAAATCAAGGGTTAAATCAAAGAAAAATAAATTTTGTTTGATCAATTGAGGGTCCAATTAAACAAATACAAAACCAAGGACCAAACTCTAAAAGATGTTTAAATCTAAGGCTAGCAATTGAATTTGACAATGGTGAAATTGCATGAAATTAGGAGTTCAAGAGGAAATTACAGGTAAAATTAAAAGAAATTGGAAGAATAGGGATTTAATTGAAATCTGCCAAATCTCATATTAAAAACTATAATTTATAGGGTTTAGCCAAAACAACGTTGTTCAGTTACTAAACACCTTCTTCTTCTTGTGTAGGCACTTTAAGGTGAGTTAATATGGCATTTCTAACCACCTTTAAGGTTACAACGACTACCATTCAACTAAGAAACACCTCATCTACCACCCCATTTCCATGAAATCAAATGTTTACATCCACTTTGTTCTAATGATCTCAACAACATCTTGTCCCCGACTAGCCATCACTGCACTTTCAAATTCCATACTGATTGAGTTGACACTTTCAAATGAACGAATATGGAGCTACAAACTTCTAAATTAAGCAAGAATGGATCTAATCAAAAGGTATGCACCCTCTCTACCATGATTAGTTGATCTTAGGTGACATTGACATTAGTGTTGCTTTGGCAAAGCCATGAAAGTGGTCAACCTAGTCAGCTTAACTGAGACACCCATCTGCATAAAACCACCTAACTCTTTCATGTGTCACACTTAAAAACTTTAAGAGGGTTATTATCAAGGGTTTAAAACTTTTCTCTCAAGATCAAAAGGTCAGGAACACTTTACTTTGTCCCCTAAGTTTGTTACAAAACCACTTAAATCTAAAACCATTGATCTAGAGGTGAAACTAGCCTAGTTTTGGTTTGTTAGAACCCTAACAAACTCATCTAGAAGCTTGAATCCACTTATAAAAGGAGAGGTAATCAGGGAAGAAAGTGGGGGAGAGAAAAGGAGAAACTTTGATTAAGGTTTAAGAAATCCAATCCATTTCAGGATTCCAAGGGTTCAGTTTGTTTATGTTGGGGAGATAAGAAAAAAGGGAAGGCATCATTAGAAATCCATTCTTATTCGAAGATTTCAAGCTTAGAAGGTATATACCTACAAACCTTAAAAGTGGAGTCTATAAGACCTGCTGGATTTATTTCTATTGTTTAAATGCAATGTTTTGAATGTGTTGATGTGTTAACGATTGCTTTGGTATGTTATGTTTACATGTTTGTTTGATTTGGAATCTGCCTAATATGGCAGTAAGGAGTTGATGTTTTTCTATTTAGTTAATACATTGTTTCAGGTCTTTGAGTTGGGGTTCAATGCTTTGAAATGTCAAAATGTCAATTTTGAAGCCTAGATTGGTTAAGCATGCTTTTTGTTTTGAGTTGGCAATTTTGAGAATGAAGATTAATGCATGTTTTTTTTATGTTTTTCTCGTTATTGTTAGTTTCTTTTGTTTCAATTTTGTTTGTCATTTATAATGTGGTTTGTTAAAATGAAGAAAGTATGTTTTAGATGCTTAAAATGACCATTCTATGGTTGCATAGTTGGTTGGGTTTTTTTGGGTTTCAGGTAGTGTTCTTTGTGTTCTTGGAAATAACATTATCTTAGCTCTATGATTTGAACCAATTTTGGTCCAATTGTTTGCACAAAACCATTCAACCAATTTGATTAGAAAATAATTTAGGTTTAAAACGCATCAAATAATAATAATGCATTTAGATTCTAGGTTTTTTTTCAACTGCCAAAAATACATTTTGATCAAATCGTGGAATTTGAGTGATAATTGATGGTTTTTATGCTAGATTTTTTTATCCATGCAAACTTGTGAATAAAACCATGCCCTTTTTTGTTGGAAATCTGGTCTGTTTTGGGTTGCCTGTTGTTGGGTATATGTTTGAATGTTCTTGGTGTTATAAAAATACCAAAAAAATATTTAAATAGATAATAATAATAAAAAATGTCTTTTTGCGTGTTGCATACGACCAAGTCTCTAAAAAATATAAAAATCATATCTTGTTTACAAAAAAAATAAAATAAAATACATAGTATGTTTTATTTTAGCATGCATTTTGGATTTAATAACAAGTTTATTGAATCGATGAGAATTTGATCAATATTCCAATAATCACTAAAATTTTAATTCATGAGAATTAATAGTTAATATTCTGATATAAATATTGAACCTATAAGTGAGGCTGATATTTAAATATCAAGAGTTGACTAGAAAATTCTCAGAGGTATTTTATATATTTACCAAGTGTAATTGGAAGTATTTTTTATCACAACACACGAGTTGAGGAAAACTCTTTTGCCTTTCAGGATAGGTAAACTTTGTCATGATACCTACATGGACCCTTTCCATAAGAATTCATTTGGGTACACAAGCCCATAATGAATTCAAAAAATCCGGACTTATTCACACGAATAAATTCCCATCCTAAGCCATAGATTGACCACTAGTTAGGATCCCATCAAAACTTTTAAACTATATTCAAACCACACAATGCAACTTACATTAAGTGATGCACTAGAGGTGCTAATACTTTTTTTAGCTACAATCAGTCTCTTACCCTTAGAATCTCTAATAAAATCAATATCTCGAGTTTTCTAGCAACCCTGAACCAAATAATTAGGTGGCAACTCTCATGACCCTCTAATGCCTCTCGCTCACATGCAATAATTTTCGTAGTTAATTTTAGATTTTAATTATTTTTCTTACTTAGTATTTTTGTTTTTCTTAAATAGGTATTTACTTATCTATCGATAGTTGATGTGTTATTTTTTTCATTAATTATGAATTAAAAGACTATTGAGATATATCATAATTTCCTTTACTTTTTATATAGTTTGGTGTTGTTATCTATTTTTGGGTCCTCGCATAGAAAAGGAGAAATACAAATACACACAAACACACACACACATGTATATAGCAGTGAGAAAAGATTGTCAGGGCATCCAGAAAATGGCCAAAATTTGGTTGAGGAGGTTCAAATACAAAGATTGAAATTTGACAGTATTTCATTGACTGATGAGAGCCCTGTTGACAAGGAAAATTGAATTCGAGGAAGAAAAGTCCAAAATCAAACGTTTATGAACTCAATTAAATTTTATTGAAGGTTTAATTGAATTCATGGAGGGTTGGATTGCAAGAAAAATTGATTTTTAAGTCAATTTAGACTTTAATTGGAGGAAATTAAAGTTCTGGGGTCAAATTACAATTTTTAAGAGTTGATTTGGTCAAATCAGGGACTTAATTGTATATATATTGAAGTTTGAAGGCCAATTAGGGACTTGATTGAAAAAATCCAAAACCAAGGACCAAACTGGAAAATACATGTAAATAGAGGGACTGAAATTGACCGAATCAGGAACTAATTTGGAAAAATTGAAGTTTATTGATCAATTGAGGGTCAAATTGCATAAATTCAAAACCAGGGACCAAAAGGAAAAAGGCACTAAAATCTGGGGTTTGAATTGAAGTTTATCAGGGGAGAAATTGAAGAAAATTAAAAGTTTTATGCCAATCACGGGTGTAATTAGAAAGAAATAACAAATCAAAGGACTAAGCGTAAATGTCCAAAACAATGCCATTTGAAGATGACTATTCATCTTCTTCTTTAGAGAGGCTTCCCGAAAGGCCTCTTTCCCAAGGCGTTAGACGCCTCGTTTCTCTCACAAATTAGATGAAGCTTGCACACAAACAATCACCTGACACCTGATTACACGCCAATGTAAACCGTCGATGCTGCAGTAGCGGTGGCACCGCCCCAAAGTAGCCAACCAGACCAGCCATGTTTCTGCACAAAACTGACAGTTTATTATTGTTACTTTGAATCGATGGTTGCGATGCTTTAAGGTCGAACCAAAGGCCAAGATTTGACACCAGAAGAGACAAAATGTCCCTCTTCCATCCCTTTTAAATAGATTTGCTTTTCATGGTCGAAGGAGGGGGGGAAGAGAAGAGAAAGAGAAGGTCCAAAAAAGAAAAAACCAAAAAAAAAAAACAAAAAAAAAAACAAGGTAATCCCCACCATTTCCTCTTCTTAGTTGTTTTTCCTTTCGTCCTGCATGCAAAACGAAACATTCATTTTGCATGCAGGGCATTGGGGGGGGAATAATTAATCTCCCTCCTCGTGTCCAAGCTAGACCAGTAGTGGCCCACTTTCAATGGGTTCGGTGTCGGCTCAGCTACCTTTGGGGCCGGTCTCGACCCAATTTATTATGGGTCGAGTCTAGACCCATGCTCCTGTTGGGGTAGGTCGTGACCCACTTCTTTAGGGGTTCGATCTCTCCCAAGCCTCCTTTGTGGTTGGCCTGGACCCAGTCTCTTATAGGTCCAGTCGCAGCCTAGTTTCCTTTAGGGTTAGTCTTGACCCAGTTCTTTTGGGACTCCATCACGACCCAATTTGTTTTAGGGTCGATCTTAACCTAGTTGCTCTTAGGCCCCGTTTCCTTTAGGGCCATCCTTGACCCAACTCTTTTGTAAAATCATAGAAAGAGTAAAAGATTGATTTCATGTTTTATAATTTAGCCTTACTATAAATGATATCAAATATAATGGAATGTGATGTGATGGTCCATTATATTTCTAATTTTTGCTATGTAATTTTTAAAATTATAATATAATGAAATATTAGAATTTAATGACTTATTAAATTACAAGCATTATATAAAAAAAGATTGAGTAATAAACCATTACATGATTAAGAATAATTCGCGGATATCTAATTACAAAAAGTGTCATAAGACTAAAGTCACTTTCATGATTTTAATGTAGAAATGATTTTGTTTTTTTTCTTTTGTTTAATTTCTTTGAGATTATTTTTGTTTACATGGTCATTATCAATAAGATGGAACACACACAAAGAAGGTTCCAATCGGATTATGAATTGGTAACATGATTACATTAGTTATCTTATTCGAATAATGCTAATACTTGTAAATGTTGTCAGGTATTCATGATTATAACTTATGCTAACAACAAATCAAGTTCCTTTCATAGCATAGGTTTCGGTTATACCATACGGTTAGGCTATGAAAGTGCCAAGTATTTGTGTAACAAGGGTTATACAACATAAATCTAGATTAACTATTTAACAAGCAAAGTATTAAGAGTGAATAAGATAACAAATATAAAACATGTTAGTATCAAACATTAAGGCCCCTGTTGAGTTTATACTATACTTATTCTTACATCATTAGTGTAACCTTTTCACCTTGACATAATAAACTTAGCTAAACTTAATGAAAGAGAGAAACATAAATAAACAAAATAAAACCATAAATAAGATAAAAGTTAACTAAGTAAAGGAAAGGAAATGAAAAGCATAAACAAGAGATTAATATAAACAAAACTTAACGAGAGAGAGCAAGAACATGATCTTGATCTAAAAACCAATATGCCTAAATGCATGGCAAATGCCTCCTTTTATAGGCCAAAGTTTGGAACTATTGATTTGATGACTAATTGTTAAGTGGGTGGCCATATCTTGACTTGGTGACAATCTTTATCTTCTTGTCCGAACAAAACGTCATTTCTAACGTCAGAATTTGAATAGATTTTCCTCATGAAAGTTCTAGAAAATTATCTCAGCTTTCCAACAAAAACGAATAAGTGCATTTGGACTTCTAGAACTCGAGATATGGGCTGAACACTGAACAATGTCTGGGCTGCAGGACAGATTTTGACTTCTTCGTTGTTGCTAAGATTTGGACTTCCAAACAGCATAATTGAGTCTTGGACTCCATGAATGTTTTAGGCCTATGTCTTAGCTTTCTAGCCATATAAACCAAATTGAAATCCAAGATCTACAGCTCCAGATATGACCCAATGACTAAACAATGTTCCAGTTTGGACTGAACCAACATCTCTTTTCTAAGCTTAACCCTCTTTTTGTCTTCTCAATTTCAGTAGTTGAACTGATCAATCAATCATTTAATTTATGTGATAGGCCTGCATTTAAAATGAGCATTTACCATAAATTAAAGCTATCTTATATTATCAGACTTGTTATTTTAAAACATGCTTAAGTTAGGGAATTTAATGATACCTTAAGTGCAATATGATGATATAAAGTCTTAGTGAGAATGCACTTTTAAGAACTAATCACACCCCCCAACCAGCTTATTACCAGTCCCTAGTAATCAAAGCGTTAAAATAGAAAAACAATTTGCAAGTTCCACAAAGCTAGGCATTCATCATTCAACTTCCATTAATCTATCCAGATAAACAAACTCTCATTAAATTTATATATCTGCTCAATACCTCTTTACCAAGATATTAATAAACCTTTCTTTTGTGCTCAATATATCAACACATAGTTATGGGGCTTTACTTGGACGAAAACAAAATTTGGTTCTAATGTTTAAGGTTAACTTCCCTGGGTTGAGATTATTATCTTTTTTTCTTTTTTTCTTATTTTTTAATATATATACATATAACTTAAAACACAATGCCTCTTTAACCCGTGTAACGAGCTTTCGGCTAATGACTCCCAAACCAATTGGTCTTAGGGCATTAGGTGTTGAGACACCCCTACGAGCTTAGTAACTAGGTTGCAGATACTGATACATAGATAGTGCAATGTTTGATTCCCTTAAGCTCTTCTCCTTAACCCATGTAACAAGCTTTGGGCCAATAGCTCCCAAGTCAGTTAACCTTAGGGTATTAGGTGTTAAAACACCCTTCGGGCCTAATTTCTTAGGTTAGGGAGGCTACAAAACCAAACTTATCTTCATTTTTATTACCATCAATATTATCAATTTGTTTTTTTTTTTTTACAAATTATATACAATCCCTTTCCCTTAGTTGTTACCTTTCACAAAAGAACATAAATAATGTAATAATCCAATGTGCAACCCACAATCATATATTAAAGTGTGTATATGAGCAGAATCAAGTGATAACAATGCGAGAGTTTGTAAACCTGAATATTTCAAGAAGTATTATGATAGACCTTGTAATGAATATTGCAAATAACCATTGGAAAATGTTTACTAAGATGCGTCTCAAGAGTCACTAAAATTCCTCCTTTACTCTGACATCCTAGTAATAACAGTTTTGCAAATGATTTTAATAATAGAAAACATAGTTAGTTATTTTTTTTTATATCAACTACTACCCTCCCCCCCCAACCAAAACGAGACATTTTTCTTAATGTTCTAAGGTAGAAAGATAGAGTTTAGAAGACATCACCTGAAATAGAGACTACTGACAAACCTGAAACACACTTAAACAAAAATAACAAATAACAAAAAAAAATATTAAGCTAAAACCAAAAGACACAAGTTATTACAGAACATGTATATGCATAAATAGTTGTGATTGTGGCTCACATCTTCCCTTGGTTTTACGTCCAAGATAGGCTTCCCATCCAGTTTTCTTAAAAACTGGCAAATAGGGTCTTTTATAGTCAGATTCCCAAGACTATGCCGAGCATGTTCTTTATGAAAATGGGGTCATAAGTTATGAAATGCACATTGCCACTAGGATATGTCTCAAAAGTCAATAGAAGATTATCTAAAGATTCCTTATGTTTTGAAATAAATCCTGACTTTTGACAATTTTCACAAGCTTTGCAGAACATATGTCTGTCTTTGAGCATGGTGGGCCAATAGAATCCATATTGTAAGATTTTTATAGTCGCCTTTTTTGACGAGAAATGACTCACACATGCCTTAGAATGACAAAGTTTAATGACACTACTTACATCATTGTTCGAAATACATCTTTAAAATATTTGATCAGGACAATATTTGAATAAAGGTCATCCCAATAAAATTTCTTCACTTCGTTCAAAAACTTTCTTTTATCTTGGGTACTCCAATGAGCTGGCAAATCTCATGTTGCAAGAAAATTGATATGATTAGCAAACCAAGGCATTGGACTAAGGGAAAGTAAGGATTCGTCAGGAAAGTAATCATCGATTGGTGTGATGTCGGATGTCGAATCTATTGTCAATCTTGACAAAATATCTGTATCAACATTTTCGATGCCTTTCTTGTCCTTAATTTCTTCTTGAGAATAAATTGTTTGTAAATCTGCATATTTGTCAAACTCTGTTTTACTCACGGTGGATTCAAATTGATCTTAAATTAATTCTTCAATAACATTTACTTCCTGTGAATCATTATCATCTCCAGGTTGCTTGCAAATGTTTAAAATATTCATCTCTAATGTCATGTTTCCAAATGATAGCTTCATCAGTCCATTCCTACAATTAATCAATGCATTAGAAGTTGCAAGAAACGGACGTCCTAAAATAACAAGAAATGAATTACATGCTTCAACAGGTTGTGTATCCAAGACAATAAAATCCACAAGATAAATGAATTTATTAACTTGTACTAACACATCTTCAACTATTCCTCTAGGCACTTTTACAAATCTATAAGCAAGTAAGAGAGTTACAGAAGTTGGTTTTAACTCACCTAGATTGAGACTTTGAAAAACTGAATATGGAAGTAAATTCACACTAGCTCCAAGATCAAGTAAAGCTTTATTAATTTTATGTTCTTTAATAAAGCATGAAATTGTAGGACAACCAGGGTCTTTATATTTCAAAGCATTATTGTTTTGAAGAATAGCACTTACTTGTTCGGCTAAAAAAGCTATATTTTTCACATTCAGTTTTATCTTCACGATGCACAAGTCTTTCAAAAATTTAGCATAAGAAGGTACCTGTTTAATAGCATCCAACAAAGGTATATTGATCCTTACCTGCTAGAAAGTTTCAAAGATTTCAGAGTTGTGATTGACTTTCCTTTGTTTGGTCATGGCATGAGGAAATGGAAGTGCTGGCGGGGAATCAGTCTTTTCTTTGCAATGTTCAGATTCAACCCCTTCCTTACCCTCAGAGATTGACTCATCATCTTTCTCACAAGGTTCAAGAGTGGGTTTTTCAATAACCTTACCACTGCAAAGAGTAGTGACTGATTTGACTTGATCCATGTGTTGGCTTCCGGAACTACTTGCATTTGCATTGTATTGCCCCTAGGGATTTTGCTGTGGTTAAGATGGGAACTTACCTTTCTCTTAAAAATTGAGAGCAGATGTGAACTTTGCAAGAGTATCTTTAAGATCTGTCATGGTTTGAGCAAGTTGAGTGTTGATTGTCTCCTGCTTTTCAATGAATGCATGCAATTTTTCCTCAAAATTTCTTCTAGGAGGTGGAGCATAAAGAGGTGCATATCCATGAGAATTTTGGAAATTATGGTGTGCTTGAAACGTGGCTGTGAAGTTTGTGCATCACTCTTCCAACAAAAATTTAGGTGCTTTCCCCAACCAGGGTTATACGTTTGTGTGTATGGGTTATGATTGGGCCTTTGAAAACTGTTTAAAGCATGGGCTTGTTCATGGAGGCATTCCTTGAAAGAAGGTAAAGTTGGACAATCATTGGTTGAGTGTTCACTGGTTTCACATATTTGACACACAATGTCTTGAACAGATTTTAATTGACCACTCTTTTTCAATTCTAGTGCCTCGACTTTTCTAGCTAAAGATACAAACTTGGCTTGGAGGTCATGATCTTCCCAAAGGTTATACATTCCTCCACTAGATGTATGAGGTTGAGTTTTACTTTGTGCCTCATAAGTACCTGTAGTGTCCCAATTTTGAGCATTTTCAGCTAACAAGTTTAGGTACTTCATTGCTTCGTTAGGGTCTTTATCTTTAAAAGTTCCATTGCACATCAATTCAACCATTTGTCTATCTTTAGGTGTTAACCCTTCATAAAAATATGAAACCAATCTCCTGTTTCAAAACCATAATAAGGGCAAGTATTAAGTAAGTCTCGATACCTATCCCAACATTAGTAAAATGTTTCTCCTGGTTTTTGAGTGAAAGTGATGATTTGTCTTTTGAAAGAGTTTGTTCTGTAAGATGGAAAAAACTTCTTTAAAAATTGTTATTGCCTTTCATCCCAAGCACGAATGGATCCTGGTCTCAAATTTTATAGCCATGTTTAAGCTTTATCTTTTAATGAAAAAGGAAAAAAGCTTTAATTTGATGGTGTTCATGCTATAATTTAAGTCATTATAGGTATTACAGACCTCCTCAAATTCTCTCAAATGCAAGTATGGATTTTCTAGATCTAAGCCATGAAAAGAAGGTAAAAGTTGAATAATGCCTGGCTTAAAATTAAAATGAGATGCATCAGGGGGGAAAACTATGCATGAGGGTGCACTTGTTCTTATGGGATTCATGTGGTCTCTAAGTGTTCTAACATAGTTATCCTTATTATTCTCATTATGAAGCAACTGGTTATCTTCTTTGGCCATATTTTTTAAAATTGACGAGGATACCCTACAAAGTCTACCACTTAATGTACGTGACCAAACTCTTATGCACGTGTAGGAAGAGAATAAAAGGAAGAAAAGAAAAGAAAAGGAAACAAAAAAAAAAACAAACGAAATAGAGAGTTAGATAAAATGAAAAGTGAAAAGAGAAAATAAAATAAATATTATAATTTATACAAAGATTTACCTCCCCGACAACGGCGCCAAAAACTTGACACGACTAAAGAGTTGATGTCTTCTCCCAAGTGCAGGAGTGTCGAAGTAATAAATAACCCGGCAAGATCAGGGTCGAACCACATGGAGGTTAACTGTATAAACTACAGATAAAGAAATAGATAACAACAAAAAAGGAGTTGAATAGAGCTTTGAGATGTGATATTGATATAAAGATTAAACAAGGATAAAATAATTGTAAAGGTTAGAGGATCCACTAATGGTATTTCAAACAAGTATAGTATAAACTCTTTTTATTACTCAACTGAAAAACACACACAAAGGAGGTTCCACTTGGATTATAAATTGGTAACATGATTACATTAGTTATCTTATTCGAATAATGCTAATACTTGTAAATGTTTTCAGGTATTCATGATTATAACTTATGCTAACAACAAATCAAGTTCCTTTCATAGCACAGGTGTCGGTTATACCATACAGTTAGGCTATGAAAGTTCCAAGTATTTATTATACCAAGGGTTATACAACATAAATCTAGATTAACCATTTAATAAGCAAAATATTAAGAGTGAATAAGATAACAAATACAAAACATGTTAATATCAAACATTTAGGTCCATGTTGAGTTTATACTATATCTATTCTTACACCATTAGTGTAACCTTTTCACCTTGACATAATAAACTTAGCTAAACATAATGAAAGAGAGAAACATAAATAAATAAGATAAGAACATAAATAAGATATAAGTTAACTAAGTAAAGGAAAGGAAATGAAAAGTATAAATAAGAGATTAATATAAACAAAACTTAAGCATTACAAAAATATAAAGAGAGAAAGCAAGAACATGATCTTGATCTGAAACCAAGATGGCTAAATGCATGGCAAATGACTCCTTTTATAGGCCAAAATTTGAAACTATTGATTTGATGACTAATTGTTAAGTGGGTAGCCACATCTTGACTTGGTGACAATCCTTATCTTCTTGTCCAAACAAAACGTCATTGCTAATGTAAGAATTTGAATAGATTTTCCCAATGAAAGTTCTAGGAAATTGTCTCAGCTTTCTATCGAAAAAAAATCGGTGCATTTGGACTTCTAGAACTCGCGATATGGGCTGAACACTAAACAGTGTCTGGGCTGCAGGACAGATTTTGACTTCTCCGTTGTTGCTAAGATTTGGACTTCCAAACAGCAGAATTGAGTCTTGGACTCCCATGAATGTTTTAGGCCTATGTCTTAGCTTTCTAGCCATATAAACCAAATTAAAATCCAAGATCTACAGCTCTAGATATGACCCAATGACTGAACAATGTTCCATTTTGGACTGAACCAACATCTCTTTTCTAAGCTTAACCCTTTCTTTGCCTTCTCAATTTCAGCAGTTGAACTGATCAATCAATCATTTGATTTATGTGATAGACCTGCATTTAAAATGAGCATTTACCATAAATTAAAGCTATCTTATATTATCAGACTTGTTATTTTAAAACATGCTAAATGTTGTGATGTCGCGGTCTGACAAATTAATTACCCTAGCTTCAAACACAACACACAAGATAGTATAGAGCAAGCAAGGGGTCGATCCCACGAGGAAGGTTCAAGTCAGATTTTTATGCTAGATGATATGCAATTTAGGTGGGGTTGGATGTTATCTAGGCTAAAGCAAAAGAAAGCAGAAAACTATCAAGCGAAATTAAAGAAAATCAGAAAATTATCAAGAGAACAAACCTTGGTCGCAAGCACACATCCACCCACATAAATCAGAACTGATCATGGAAACAAAACATCAATTTATATTTTGAATATTTATCTCCTCTTAATATTGGTTAGTTAACGGATCCGCCGTATAACTAACCCTAACCATCAAACAACCACAGTGTCCGCACTAGTAATTTAATTCAATGGCAGCCTTAAGAACTAGATAAGTTGATTAATCAAGAAAACATAACTGTCCGCAGTCTATGTTTGATTTGATTGAATGTTCTTCCTAAGATTAATAATGCAGATCCGCCACAATTATTAAACTCAGTTGCATCACAAGTTCATATACCACAACTCCGGTTTTGATATCAAACTTAGCAATAGATTGTCTACAATAATAACTTAGAGTCCGCTCTAGCAATTAAAATAAACAATCATAGCAAAAATAAGCATAGGAGAACAAACATATTCATCATATAAACTGAAAAGAAAAGGTAAAATAAATCTCACAGTTCTTGAAATCCGAAGGTTTCCCTGTCCTTGTAACCAAGAAAACGAGTTTAGCCTTGCATATTTGTTGAACAACTAATCAAAAAGAAGGAAGAATGCATGATTTAGGATTTCTTAGAGGAAGGGGGCGTTTTTCTCCTCTTGTAACCAAGGTCAACACTGGCAAATTGCAAGATTTGACTTTGAAAGCTGTGATTTCCATGCTCTTCCTTATTTTATTTTCTTGCCTTAGATTTCCAAAAAGGTATGGATGTTAGCTTTTTAATGCCACTGGAATCACTTCATTTCGACCTCTAGAGTTCACGCTCTGCACAAAACATCGACTGAAGGTCAAATCTATCAATTACCTCCAATTTACTCCTTTTTGCATCTTTCATCCAAAAGTGCCTTCAAAACATAAAACAAATAATATCAAGGCATTTTATATATAAAACATAGGCAAAACACTAGTTAAATATGGGTGAAACTATCGAATAATATGGTTGCATCAAATACCCCCATACTTAGCTCTTGCTCGTCCTCGAGAAAGGATAGGTAAAATCAAATTGAAGTTAAATTAAATAAAATCACTATGACTAATCTCCTAATCTCCCATCAATATCCAAGAATATATGCATTATAAACAAGAACACAATTAAGAAGGATAAAGAGTATAAATTTTCATGAATTTATTTACATGCAAACTTCAAACTCAATTCATCGTCGGGATTTAAATTAAATCTATGCCAAGCCAAAGTAATAGGTCCTCTCATTGATATACACTCTAACACTCACGTGTTTAAGGCTTATGTGTTTAAATCTCTCAAATTCAATCAATGAATATGTTCTACCATAAGCTTGCTCTTCAATCTCATCTCCATTATTAACATATTACAAACAATGCATGAATCAAAAGGTCTTATTTTCTGGTTGTAATGGGGCTAAGGTTAAGGTGAGGTAAAAGAGTAAAAGAAAAGGTTCAAAGCAAAGAAAGTAGAGCATTCTGAAAAATGATATTTCAAACAAGATATTCCATCAAAGCACATAAATTTTCCATCTTTAATCACCAATGCTTAATTTCTTTTGATTTCAAGCTTTTTCAACATAAAGGAACACTTTTTTCTTTTTTTTTTTTACCTTTGGCAACTTTGCCCATCTTTTCATCAAGCATTACTTCTTCTTTCTTTTCACATAATTTCCAACCATAATTCCATGAAATATCACATGTATATGCTCTATTAACCCTTGGCCAGGGGAAAAGGAAAACATATAAAAAGTTAAGGCTTATACATGGATAAAGCAAAAAAAAAGATAAACAAGCTCAAAAGGGGCTCACTAAGGATAATATGCTTTAGGTTGGCTTTTTGGCTCAAGTGGTTAAAATTCCTAATGCCTTTATCATCTTCATGTATATATGTAATGTGAATGTAATCTCAACAAGATATGAAGCAAGTTTTAGAGATACATATTATTGAAAGAAGGCACAATCAAAGAATATAATGTTGAAGGCTCAAAAGCTTGCATTGGTATAACACTATAAAATCAACATGGCATATTCTCAAAGTCAATCCCTAAACCAATTAAACCTTAAAACTTGCATGCACACTCCTTCATTTGATTTATATCTTCATCTATCTCAATTAATTCTCATTTATAATACTCACATTCTCATAAACCAATAGGAGTTCAAAAGATCAAACATAGAAATTTGTTTTTTTTTTAGAACAACAAAGAAAATCAAAATAAGAAAACCAACATTCTCCCAATACCCTCACACTTAAAACACGACATTGTCCTCAATGTTGAAATAAAAGAAAAGGAATATAGGAGAATGACAAAAATAAAGTAAAATGCAAAAAATAAAAGATAAGGGAAAAATAAAGCAAATCTGTTTTTTTTTTTTTTGTGCTAGGTTGCCTCCCAATAAGCGCTTTTGTTTTATATCATTGGCTCGATATGTTGCATGCTCATTCTTCATAGATTGGTTCAGCTAACTCCGCAGAAGCGGTGAGTTCTATCGTCCAACCTTCATAGAAAGGTTTCAAGCAATGCCCATTGACATTGAGTACTTTGTTGGTTTCTAAACTTGTAATTTCAACTGCAACATAAGGAAAAACATTAGAAACAACAAAGGGTCCAATCCAATGAGAGCGCAACTTTCCAGGAAAAAGTTTCAAACGCGAATGATAAAGGACTTTGTCTCCAACATTAAACTCTTTTCTTGTAATCATTCGGTCATGGAGACTCTTAGTCTTTTCTTTGTAAATCCTTGCATTCTCATAAGCATCATTTTGTATTTCTTCTAACGTAATTCCAATCTTTTTGGGCACCAAAAGGATGGGGGCCACCCATTCATTGTCTATGATAGGGTGAATAACTCCTGCATCATGGGGAACAGTTTGCAAAGCTTGCAAAGCCAATGCTGATTCATGCATGTTTTGGGGAACACATATATGCCTCTCCATCTCTTCTATCTTGGTAAAATCATAGCCATAGGTCAAAGCTACGCTTAATCCATCCTCACTATCAAAATCACAAACTTTTTTTTTTTTTGATCAAATGTAAGTATTGTATAGATAAAAA
>JAAWWB010001058.1:0-24996 GCA_018804465.1 Populus tomentosa | reverse complement strand
TTTTTATCGTTTTACTAATTTCTTGCATATATCAAAGTGGCTGCACCTGTTATATTGACCCTGCAGTTCTGAGATATTGCTCGGTGCATGACATTTTAGATCATTGTGCTTGCAGATGGAACTGTGCATGAAGCTACAAATAAAATTTGGTTGATTAACTTCTTGTGTTTCCATCAGAAATTTATTTTTATACCTGCCTGTACATATCTTATCATGAATTTCAGATTTACAAGCGCTTTCAGTCAAATAATATTAAACTTAGGCTCCTCTGTGATCTCTTGTTCTTGTTATTCTTATTCTTCTTATTTTCCTTGACAACATATAAAAAAACAATTAAGTCCTTCCTATATTCTAAAATTTTCATTAGAAGCATGTTTTAGTTTCTTCAGTTTGCAAGGAATTAAGTTGGACAATCAATTATGGTATCCATTGTATTCCTTATCACAAGACAGGAAAGTTCTCTCTTCAATTATCCACCACTGGAAATATCAGCCACTGAGATGTTATGTCTGATCATGGTTGATATCGTGCACCTTCTCTAGTATAATCTTTGTCGTATTATGACTCAGTGTTATGTATATTATAATGTGACTGTGCTAATATGTACCTAGTAAGTAGCTGTAGCATCCGTTTTCACTAGGGTCTAAATTCTACTTACTTGTTCCTACAGTAGCTTGCATTTTAGGTTATTCAGAAAGGAACCAAAATTTATAATCTTTGTTTACTTCTGTATTTATCCAGGGAAATGATTCTCTTATGGTCTAATAGAATGAACAGATCATATCATGAGTCTGTCATACACATGGATCTTATACCTGTCAGTTTCCCATTATCGAGTTTACTTCATTTTGTGGATTTGATGCATAAATTGTCTGTTCTCCTGCAAGTTCATGTAAACGTGCCCGCTGTTGACAGTTTATTGGTTGAATAAGTTACCAAGTAAATGTTCTTCGGGAATAAAGTTTAATGTGTTTTGGTTCTTAGGATTTTGATAGCAAATAAATATACTCCTACCCTGTTTTGCATCATTTACGCATGTTGCTCAGCTTAGTAGATTGTGCTGATTTCTAATTCTGTTAACTGGAAAGGTTTGATGAGAGCTATTGATATGCTGTTTCTTTTTTGTTATCACCATTCTGCCTGACTAACAATTTACAAATGCTGCTAGATATTCCTTTTCTTCTCATCACATGTTTTTTTAATATCTGAAAAATATCTGAATCTAACTCTCCTTTTGTCAATTATCAACAGATTCAAGGATTTTGTTCCCGCAAAGCACCACTCTTTGTACGAGCATTATCTTGAAGGAAATGGCGATACACTCGGCAATCAGAGTAAGTAATTCTACTCTTTCAGCACGTGACATAATCATTCAGAATAAGGGACTCCGCTTGGTTTCATATTTAATTGCTCATTAGTCTTTTAGTAAATATATGATTTGGTTTTATTGTTTTTATGGCAACTATAGATGCGCAATGCACTGCCTTTTCTTATCATTTTTAACATGTGAAGGTGTTTTGTCCTTTCACTTTGTCAATTCCACTCTAAACGCACTACAAATGGTTAAATATCACTTCAAATGTGTATGTGTTAATTCTTCTCCATGTATGGAGTGTGATTAACATGAAAGGAGAAGGAATAATCCCACTCAGCTATGGTTTGTTGCCATTTATAGATGTATTAATATCCTACATGCAGGACTAGTTAACAGGGGGGGGGAATTTCTAGAGGTCTCTCAATGAAACTAGAGTAGTGTAACAATAGAAATTTAGTTCATTCTTTAATTCTTGCCTGATATATGTTCAAGGAGAGTTGAATTTCTATTTAACTTTTTATGATGCAGCATAAGCAGTTTGGAGAGGGTTGCCTAATTTCATTATAAAGTTGTGGCAAAGTTGAAAATTCAGAGCACCGTTGAATTTTGTAAGTTTCTATTTCGATGGTTAGGTATTCCTTGTGATTTGCAATCAAACTGTCAAGTGTTTCATTCTTTCCGATGTACAGTGGTATGTAAGTTTACTTTTAATAACCGTCTCGTCTCGTGATAAAATAGACAGATAATGAGGACAAAAAAACAAGATAAAATGAGAGATAAAAAAAAGTGAACTATATCTCGGAGGCTGTGCCTGTGCGGGTGGGTGAGTGAGAAAAAAATAAAGAGGAATTTCTATGGATACAGTTACTTAGAGCGCAAGTTGTGGTTGTTTTTTAAATAAATTTTTTGTGTTGAAATGTATGTCAATGATGTTTTTTTTATTTTTTAAAAATTATTTTTGACATCAGCACATCAAAACGATCTAAAAAGTATAAATTGCACTTAATTTTAGTAAAAAAAAAAAAAAAAAAATTCAAATTTGTTGGGAATACGATTTACACCGCGTTCCCAAACTCTGTCTTAGTGGGCTATACAGGCTGGGTCGAGCAGATTTTAAACATCTTGACCCGTTACTTGACTTGAGATGTGATATTTATTTATTGGATTTTTAATTTAAATATTCATATTATTTGATTTCGACTTCACGGTTTGTGTTGGATTAAATAATTCAAATATTAAAGATTTTTTTTTTCTAAATTCGAATTGATTGTTATCCAGGCAGAAAAGTTTGAAGTTTTGAGATTTTTTGTAGGCTGGAATGCTGCCTGTATGGAGTCAAGAAACCCTTTCAACCAGCTTTATCAGAGACAAGTGCATGTGCTTTGCAGTGGAGCTTTGACTAGAAACTTAACAAACCTCCACCGTTGTTTCCCGGTAATTATATTGCCAAAGAATCCGGTCCCGTTGAATTATTGGAGCCATATTGATCAGAGACTAAGAGAAAGGTGTCCAGCTATTTACTGTTGTATGGTGCTGGTGATTCATCAGAAGCTTTTGGGATCAATTCCATTGTTTAAAAATAAAAAAAATAAAAAAATAGCCCTCTGATTCCGGGCAGATGTGGAATTAGGTTTTAATTCTTGATAAATCCATGCCATTAAATAGGCGATTCCATAGAAAACAAAATACCAGTAATAATTAATGGAGACCCTCTGCAAACCCATCACCAATTCGAAGCACTGATTTAGGGCATGCATGTGAAATTAATTAATTGGCTAAAGCGCACTCCTCATATTGAGCCAGCATCTCGTCGTTCCTCTATGTGCATGCATGTGCGCATACAAAAGTGATTGCATGATTATAGGGTTGGATAATAAACTTAATTCCTCAATTTCCATTTATAATTCCTAGCTCGATATAGGATACAAGCGGGGAACAGGCAGCAGACAATACCATTTTAAACATCCACAAATCTCACCAAAAACTAGAAGAACACAAATTTAAAACCAAATCAAAGTTGTAATTGGTTATATATTCATTCATATATAAAGTATATATGGCTATAGAATATATATTGCATGTGAGGTCTAATTAAGGTGAATAAGGCCAAGAACAGTCTGATTATAGACTCAATTTCTCTAACCACCCCTTAATATATAATTCCTTCTTAAGCCGACAGATTTAACCAAAATCTTACGTTACATTTTCCAATTTCCTCCTCCCCCCTGATCTTGCAATTCGAGAATGGCGTGATCTGACAGGAACTTTGTCCGGATTCTTGCGCAAACCAACAACGAGGTCCACGAAAGCACTGAGTATGAACTTGTGGGACGTTTTCTCATTCAAGTTCAAGTAACATAGCAAAAGCTCTTCCATGAAATCCCAATCAACCTTACCGTTATTCTGCAATTTTTCTTCCACCATTTCTTGCATGGACCGCCGAAAATCATCGTAGGGACTCGGAGAGTAGGTTAGCACTGCGATGCAGTCATCTGGTAGCCTTACCTGCTTTGGATCATTTGAAGCAATTGTGGCAGAGTCGTCATTGAGGGTGGTGGTTGAGACTGAGGTTGAACCCGAACTTGAACCCATGTTCTCGGAGGTGGCAGTTAAGCTGGACCGTGCCTCTTCCACAAGTGAGCCGGATGATGAGCCCCGCTCCATAAAGAATCGATGGGAGCCACACAGATCCAGTGGCGGATCAATATACCTAGGTGAATCAATTAAAATCTCGTTCATGCTCGGAGCTTGGTCACCTCCTCTAGATCTACGATCACTTTCCTTTTGAGAATTCCCATCGTCATCATTGATATAAAGTGACCTAAAATTCTCGAAAAGGAAGCGATCCACATCAGAGAGTGTTGCCGCGCCACCCTTCTCCTCGTCTTCTTCATCACGACTCTTATTCTGGTTACCAGCTACGGCAAAGGATAGTGTTCTAGGGTGTTTGCAGCCTCTTAATATCCAGTTCTTTGAATTTGAGAAGGAATTAGAAGATAATTGGATATTTTGGGTAGGGTTTTTGATCTTATAGATGTAGTCTTGGAGAGACTTTTGGAGTTTCTTTGGCATTTTGTTTTTTGGCAAGAAAAAATATGTGACGAGGGTTAGGGTTTAATGGGAAAATAGAGATGGTGGTGGTTTATAAATGAGAAAATTATGGAAGGTAACATTAACATTAATAATAATAATAATAAAAAAAAAAACCAGCAGCGTTTTAAATATGCAATTTTTTAAAGGCGTTAAGCAAATACCCTCAAGAAGAAAAAATAAACATAGGGTAAAAGAATTTGACAAGAAAAAAAACTAACAGCAATTAAATGCTACTGTTCAAAAAACTGATGGTAATTAAATGCTACTGTTCATTACCATTGACCTTCCATGCAAGATTTTGAGTATGCATATATGGTTACAAGATTATTTAGGGTTTGACCAATATTTGATTTATTTTACGGGCTGCTGAGTTTTACTGTACTGATTAATATTTATATGTTTAAATCAGTAATTGTGAATCTAAAGATGGTAATAAAATCATCCTTCTTGCTTCATTTCGACGTTAATGGCATGAGTCATGGATTGATTCAGTGTTTGCGATATGTATTTGGGGCGCCATACCTTCCTGTTAATAAATCTTTGATTTGAGTGATTTCCATTCGTGACTTTTGGAAAAATTCTTACCGGAAGTTTCTGCTATCAGGCCAGCTTGACGCTCAAAAAGAGGAGGAGAAAGAGACGTCAGGGGAAAACAGTAATTCAATTTTTGGAAATGATATCTATTTAAGTAAACAAAGTTATCATATGCATGACCACTATATCAAGTTTGCATGTGTAATGTTGTTAGTTAACAAACATTTCTATTTGTTGAAACAATATTGTTTAACAAATTCTTGATGATATAAATTGAAGTTTTTGTTTTTAGATTTATTTGATAAATTAATATCCTTTAATTTTTAAAGCAATTTAGAATCTGATAAATTTTGGTGATCATCAAGCATTATTATTTTATACACCTAGACTAAAAAGTCTACAAAATAATTAAGATATATCTTTCACTACTTTATGAAATGAAAAATACCCCTCACTCAATTAAAAACTATAAATACAAAATGAAGATTTCTCAAAACCACACTTTTAAGACATAAATAAAAAATAATTTTAAAAATATTTCTTAAATATTTTAAAACACTCCATTTATAATTTTGTCCAAGGTGTTATTCACCTTCAACCGACTCTATCCTGAGCTAAACATACTCTCTGTCTCTCTTTCTCTCTCTCTCTCTCTCGACTATATATATATCATTTCCTCTTTGAACTTTATAATTTGCATCTTGTAATTTAAATCCCATTAAACTTTACATTTTTTATCATGACCTAAAACTCGGGTCCATAACTGGCAATGCAAAAGCGGTGTCATAAGAACACTCCATTTATGTTAAGCCTCAAAACGTACATATTATAAAACAAATTATATAAAATTCACAGCATTTTATAACTTTTAAAATATTTCATCATTAAAATAAAACAAAATAAATAATTCATAACATTTATTATTTTCTCAAAATTCAAACTTAATCAAAATAATGTATTAGTAGAGCATTTGAAACATCGAAGCAAAACTAAAAAAAAAAGTTTCATGGAACAAACAAGGTATACCAATCAAAACTAAAGAAGCAAAAACAATCAATAAAATCCATCTGCTAACATAAATTAAAAACATGAAATAATATAAAAAAATATAAAGGGATGAGTTCAACCAACTCAGTGAGATAATAACATTTAACATACATTTTAGATATTTAAAGTTTGCAAGTCTATATATTTTGAAACAAATACACACACTAAGCATATTAAAATAAAGTAGTGGAATAAATGTTAAAAATCAGATGATATCTGAAGGTTACTATTATAGGAGGATCAGTTGTGAAAGGTTGGTGCCTCTCTCACCAACCAAGTTTACATAATACTATGTATACATAAGTTAACTACTCTCCGTTAGTATGAAGCAACTGATAAGTCCGATATCAAAACATAATAGATATTTGCATGATTATTAAAGCAATGTATATCATATCAAATAGAGTTTAGTTCAAAAGAATACGAGTGCAAATTCAAGAATTGATGAATACTCAGAAAATAATGCAACATATATAAATATTTAAGAAATTAACTAGTTGTACTCATCATATAATCAACATACACATTTATTTATATTACATGCATATTAAAGATTATCCTATTCACACGAAAAAAAAAAACAAAAGGCAAACGAATATAGAACTGGAGACTATTGAAAATTGTTAGGAGGAACGTCAGTAGAACCTATAATAGATAAGAAAAACACTGAAAAACAACTCAAAGAAAATTAACATAAAAGAATAAAACTCTAAACTTATAGACTAAATCATAATTATAAAACTGAATTGATTTACCTGATCGATTTTGAACATAACCCAAACTAGTTGAACCTAATAGACTGGATTAATCGCCACTACAGGGTCAACTGATTGACTAAATTGATCAACCGGTCGACCACTATACAAACCAACTAGTCGACCTACAACAACAAGTGAATCGATCAACTGATTTAGACCAACCGGTCGATCAGAATTTCCAGAATCCCGACTTGTTAGTCCTCAATCTGCAGAACCCAAAAATAGACAACTTGTTCTTTTAAAACCCATCATTATAGTCATCAAATCAGTTATTTTTAAGCTAAATAACACCATAATACTTCAATTATAACTTCTAGATCATGAAATCATCAAAATCATATCAAAACCCCAACCTTTTTCAATCTTTGTATAAACAAACCATGAACGAAAAACAACAAAAGAGGAAATCACTTGTTCTTCAACCTTTCTCGAACAAAAAAATTAAGTTGAAAAACATATTGAAATCCTTTGCATGCAGGAGAGGAGGTCATGCTAAGGAGAAAAAAAAAAGGAAAAAGAGAAGAAAACTCTCTTGCAACACTCTTAATTACTTAGGTCAGTTTAAGTGGGTTTGGGCTGATTTAAGCTTAAGTTTTGGCCAAAATTTTAGGTCTTGCAACACAAAATTTATCCTTGAATTTAAAATTTTAGAAAAGAAATCTTACCATTGAGATGAAACAAGTACAAATACTTGTTGCGCATGTGTTCCTCGAGATCCCACATCATCTCTTCACGTGGGTGGTCACTCCACACAACCTTCATCGATGCAATATCCTTCGACCAAAGCTTCCTAACTTGTCATTCCACTATTTCCACCGATTGGACTTCGTATGACATATCATCCCTTAGCTTGACCAATTGAACTTCTAACACATGAGATGGACCAAGAAAATACTTCCTCAACATCAAAATATAAAACTCTAGATGTATGAAGGATAGATTAGGTGGCAAGACAGGAGGCTTATATGCCACTGCCCCTCCTCTTTTCAAAATCTCAAACCCCTAACATTCTTCAATCCTTCCATAAACAAACCATAAATGAAAAATAACACAATAGGAGATCACTTACTTGTTTTTCAACCATTCTTGAGCCAAAAACTTTGCATGCAAGAGAGGAGGTCTCGGCAAGGGAAAAGAAAAAAAAAGGAAAAGAAAAAAAATAAACTCTCTTGCAACACTTTTAATTACCTAGGTTAATTTAGGTAGGTTTATGCTAACTTAAACTTGGATTCAGACTAAAGTTTGGCCTTGCATTTTTCATCCATAAAAGTAGTCATACATCATCATTTCAACAATAATTACTAGTACATCAACCCACTCTAAAGTATTTTGAAGAATTAATTACAAATTAGTTCTTTAATGAAGCTAATTAATTAGTTTTTAATTAAAGTTTCAAAATCTTTGAATTTGTTGCTGCATTTTAAGATTTATTTATAACTCATTCCTTTCAATATCAACTCCATGGTATTTTGTAATTAACTTTGTTTACTTCTTTTTAAGAAACTAAGCGCGTGCAAAAGCGCGTATATTATTCAAATATTTTATGGTATTTTTTTTATAATCTTAATATATTATTTTGGATTATTTATAAGTAAATCTTTCTTGCAAAAATAGAAGAAATAAAAAGAATTAAATAGTTTCACTATTTATTTATTTATTTTAATTAAGAAACTAAAACATTATTTCAAAATTGCATTTTAAAATCTAAGTTAGTTTAAAACATCTTATGAATATAAGAGTTATTGAACTATCAAAATATAAGTATAATATGCTAGGATCTCTAACTCGTAATAAATATGATTATCTATTAAAATATAAATATGATAATATATAATTTAATTTAATAAAGATTTGATGAGCTTTGATGTAGTTTCATTACTTTTGGATTAAAAAAATATTGGTTTTTTGAGGCTTCTTTATAAGCATTTTTAGATTTTTCATGGATAAAATAAAGTGATAATAATATATAAGTATTAAGAGTGGTTTAAGTGGCTTATATTATTTAAGTTTTTATATGGTTAGTAAATAAAAAATATAGAAAGAGACTAGACTATTTTTCATGTTTTAATAATTTTTCAAAAATATCTTTCAACGTTGGTTCTATTTTCCTTAATTAGGGATGGGGTGAATTAATTTATAGAATGAGCAGCAAATATATATATTGTTTTGGAATATATCAGAATATATATCACTGCTAAAAAGAAAACAGAATATATATATATATATAGACTAGTCGTGGCTGAGTGGATCGATGGACCATTGTTTTGGAATAAGCCTACTGATTCTGACTTTCTTTGCAAATTGATCTTAATTAAAATATTTTAGTTAAGTAGGGTGGAGAAAAATGATCCACCTCATGTAGAAAAATAAAACAAATTGGGATCATATCCACCCAAGGTAGAACTGTATTCCTTGTTAGTAGTCGATGTTTAATCATAAATATTTTTATTTTTATTTTATTGAATCTTAAAATAATTATTTAAAAAAATCTATTTCTCTAAATTTATTATGCCTATAGTAAATTTTTATTTTAAAAATATCAACCTTGATTAAAAAAACCCAATTCAATTTAATTAAATTAAAATTTTTTAGAATGTTTAAAAATACGGTTATAATTGTTTTTTAAAATAATTTTTTATTTTGAAATATATTAAAATAATATTTTTTAATTTTTTAAAAATTATTTTTAAGAGAAATGTCCTGGCAAGTTTAAAAGATGCATCAGCTTTAGTCTTGGATTCATATTGATTTTTTCTTTTAAAAAATAAAATAGCAGGCACTATCCCTTTGTTTAGAGAGAGATCTAGTTTTGGGGTTTTCCATCAAGAAATGCAATACAAGTACAACTAGAAGGTAAGAAATTAAAAAAAATTGATATTTTAGCGGAAGATAATTTTTATTTTAAATATTAAAATATCAAATCATATCGTTAAAAAAATAATTAAAGTAAATATTTTTAATAAAAAAAATAAATAAATCAGGAATAAATAACTCAAAGATTATTTAAATAATTAAGCTTTTTTTATAATTTATTTTATTCTATTTTTTATATAAATTTCATATGAGTTGAATATAAATACATATTAAATTATTAAACAATATAATTCTTTTATGTTCTAAAATTCCAGAGACACATGCCATTATAATGCCCTGTGGACTTGAAGTTTGAACAATTGAAATCTGCGTACGAAGTATTAATTAACGAGACAGATGGGACCTCGTGCAGCCGGGAGACGGTGCAACATCAGCCCCACAGTCCAAAAGAATCTCATAGAAATGGGTGCCATATTTGGCCCAAAAAAAGAAAAAAGAAAACGACGCCGGGCAAACATAGGAAGAGACAAATAAGTTGGATGCCATTTTTTCAACACCTAGTTGTTTTTGGTGCTTCCCTCGCCTGAGCACTAGCGTAGTTTTGACTTCTGATCAGATAAGTAGACTATTTCCGGCGGAAACATGTGAAATCGAAATGTCAATCCTCCTATAGACCATAGAATATACCCACTACATCTTTTACTACATGGAGACAAACCTGTGGCTATAAAATACTTATTCAATCTCCAAAACAAACTTCTTTTATACATGTCCTCTAGCTATTTTATTGAACTCATTTAGTCACTGTTCTGTTCATATATTTTTTTTTTTTTTTCGCTTCTACAAGACTTCACCTTCTTCTTCTTTTTCTTCATTTTTTTTCCTGAGTCTATCCATAAAAAAAACCCTAAAATCGATGGTAGTTGAGAATTATGTGTCAAATTGAGAGAAAAGAGCCACTCATTTCTTGCTGTCATGGATCGAGAGACCAGCTAGATGAACCCGTTTTGAATCATCTGCCAAATTAAATTTTAGTAGATATTTAAATATTACTATTTTGAATGATCTAAATAAGTCAGCTAGTGATAACGTGACCACTCTTATATAAATGCAATGTCTGAACCACTGGATCAACATGATACACTCTAATATATTTTTTTTGTTTTTTATGGTGAAGAAAGCTATTTAATATTTTCTATTGAAGGCCCCTGGACTTAGTTAATAATTAAAGCTTGCATTTCTTTTGTTCTACTTTGTATATAGTTTGTGAACCTTAATTAAGAGGACAACTACCCATGAGTGCATTCATTTCATTTATATCAAGAGATCAGAACAATATAATCCTCGACAGCAACGTGATTTAATTACATCTTTTATATAATCCAAGTGTACTTAACGACATTCTATTTAAGGTATTTTATATGTATTCTTTTATATTTATCAATAATATTATAGTTTTAATAAATTTAAACTTACAAAGCTATATTTTATGTAATTTTATATAGTTCTAATATCATATATACCAATCAGAAACAAAATACAAGTAAGAAATTAAGATTAACTGGGAGGGTACGATCAGAAAACAAAATTAATAGTGATCAATTTCTAAATTTTTAAGGAAAGCACTGCGCCTGGAAGTAAGTAAAGATATATATTAATTTGATCAGCATACATAGCAAATTTGTTTTCATGAGAAAAAATTAAGGAAACTCAACGACGTAAAACGAGCACGCCCTTGATCATACCGGCTATACCATTTCACCTCTCTCAAAGATCCTGGAAGGGACAGCAAACCTAGCGGAGAAAGACCGGGAGCTGTCGTCGGGGGTGGACAGCACCAAGCCATGATCGAAATTCTGAGAGTAGGTATAAGGATCATAGGTAAGATAAACCTGGGGCGCCGACGATGAACTGTCAAAAACCTTCCTCTTTGTCTTCACCATCTTCCTCCACAACAATCTCCACCTCGGTGTCTTTGACTCAGCACTGACCACTGCCTTGAAGGACCCAATCCGATCATACCGGATTTCTGCGTAGCTTTTCATGTTTCGACTGCCTGAATTGCACCATTCCATGGTCTTGAGAGAAGCTTCAAACTAGTATTTTGCTTCTTTGGTTCTTAGCTTAGCTAGCAGAGAGCTCTACTTTTGAAGCGCTAGAGCTGTATATACTGACGTTCAAATGTATATTCTTCGTCTCAAAGTCAAATTATGCAAGCCTTGTATATATATATATATATATATAAACTATTGTACAGAGTATGCAAGTCTTGATGTGAGATTATTACAGTGGACCACAGATTAATACAAGTAGCTAGAGCTAGCATGCAGGCACAAGTCATTTGATCTTTCGTCAAAAGCACCGGTCGTCCGAATCATTCAATTGACAGCAATGTGATGCGAGGCAAGTCTTAATTATTAATACCTTTCTTAAGTCTACATGTGACAAAAATCTTCAGTTGCAAGGCTACCACTTGCAAAAGCCGAAGTAAACATTAGCAATGGATATTATTTTCCTTCTTCTCTTGCCCTCTTCCCCTTTTTCCTTCGAGGATTTAAAATATTTATTTTTTACTTGATCAAGTAGCATGGCAGAGCTTTTTAATTAATGGATTTATTCGTCCATGATCCAATCTAGATTGTACATTAATTAGTCGGAGTTAATATCATGACATTTCGAGCGTTTCAAGGGACAGTTACTAGCTTCACTAATTGGATATATAGCTTGGCTGTTTTCAAGCTTCAACTGCTCGCATTCATGGAGGCTATACATGCCCTTCATCATCTCCAACGACTGCTTAATTGGCACACATTAATATGCCTGTCTTCCGCTTTCTTCAACCTTCAAGTTGTATTTTTGGTACTTCATGTAACCTTGGCTTTTCTTTAAGCACGAAGGAAAATGCGCAAGTGATTGCTCCATTTTTATTATATTCCGAATTTCATAAAAAAAGAAAATAAAAAATCAATTGGATTCTGATTTAAAAGAAAAAAGAAATTTATTAGTTTATACTGATTTTAATTAAAAAAATCAATTTTAATATCAATAAATTACATTTAGTGAGAAAAGTTTAATAATAATTGTTTTTAGTATCTGAATATCAATAAAAATTAAAAAGGAGATCGGATTCTAGTATTTTTTTTCTTATTGATTTTGCTTTTTCGAGTAATTCTTAGATTTTTTGTAGAGTTATTGGATGATTTATATAGGGTTTTATGGTGTTAGTGTTTGAATAAAAAATGGTTCAAAAATGAAATTTTAGTGAAGAATAAGAATTATCTCCCTTAATTTTCTAGCCTTTATGGTGGTTAGATTTTGGGTAACAAATAACTTATTGTTTGATTTTTTTTTATCAAGAGCCACCCCTTACAAATGTTTTTTTTAAATATAAATCAAGCCTAGGCGCTTGACCCTAGGCTAAAAGACTTATTCTTTTAGGCTTTTTTCTTAGAAGCCCAACTGTACTAGGCCACTTGGTCCAAGCTTTGGCACGTGACCTCTTATATATATATATATAGAGGTAATTTTTTTTTAAAAAACAAAATGATTAAATAAAGTATAATCCATGATCAGAGTTGCAGATTTGACGGGCTAGACTATGAAGCCCGGGTCGATCCAATATATTATCGTTTCGATAGTTCTTTTAAAGAAGATGCCATGTTAAATTCTTTTTTGAAGCATTTGGTTTATTTTTATTAAGAGAAATTGCACAATATAGGTTGTATATAATTAAGAAAGGTTGATAGACTTGCTCTTGTGTTTAGATCTCTATAATAACTATTATATATTGCCCTACATATATAAATAAGAAAGGATGACTAACTAATTGGTTAAGTGTCCTATTATTCTCAACTTGATATCAGAGCCCTAAACACATTAAAATTCTCCTTTCCAATGGACTCCACTCTTATTGCTTTAGATGCCATTCCCTTACTGCAAACTTCTTATTCTCCACCACCGGTGCAGACCTCTATTTCTTCCTTTGTTTTGGACTCAATTGTGGCTCCTACAATGACTTCTGCTACTATCAGGATTGTTGCTACTATAAAGGCAGCAATTGTGATAATTGTTTCTTTTTATAACACTCAACATGTTATCTCTTTGAAGCTTATAAACACCAATTATCTCTATTGGCAAATGCATATAAAACCATATTTTATTGGACAAGGTGTTTTTCAATTTGTTGACAGTTCATTGCCGTGTCTTCCTCCTTATATGGCTATTACTGATGACTCTTGTCTTCAAGTTACTCCATCATTCTTTCGTTGAAAACAATAAGATTAACTTATTCTGAGTGCACTCATTTCCTCTGTCCTATACAGACCTTTATAGTCATCTTCTTACTCATGAGCTTCTTCATAAGAGCTTTTTTCAATCTATAGGTGCTGCTGTCACTACTCCCTTGTTGCCCAAGCTGGCTCAACTATCATCAGTTCTTGTTACACAACTCTATTCCCTTGGTTCGTTTAACAACAACTTCAATTCTAACTGTGACAGAGGGCATTCTTGTGGTGGTTGATGCCATAATAGTAACTGATAATGACTTAGAGTCTAATTACTATAGGTTCAATGGTTCTTCCACTAGTGACTAGAGGCAAGATAATTGACAATATAACAAAAGGCATAACAACACCCAATAGTGGTCCAATATACACCCTTTTAAGCAGAATGTCAGGTGCCAGCTATGCCATTTCTTTGGTCATTCAGTGCCTCAATGCACAGCTATGGACAACAACACCATACCAATCTTGTTGTCAGCAACATCTCCTCAATGAACTCTGTGGATTGGCTTTTGGATATCAGTTTGAATCGATATGTTACTCTTGACCTTGTGACTCTGACGGGGTCTGAACCCTATCTTAGTAATTGATCATTTGCATGTTGGTGATGATAATGACCTTTCCATATCTGATATTGGACATATTACGTTACATACACCAAAACACACTTTTATCTTATCTAGTGTTCTTGTACCTCACACTACCAAGCCATTGCTTTATGTTCAAAAAATTTATCATGATAATAATATCTATTTTGAATTTCACGAGTCTGTATTTTATAGTAAGGATTTCAACACCAAGACAGTGCTCCTTCCTTGTCAGTGTAACGATGGTCTCTCTGTTTTGTCCAAGTTTTCTTCCACATCAATTCCTCAAGCTTACTTGTCTCTCTGCGTATTTATTTATGATGATATTTGACATCGTCGATTGAGTCATCCTATTTCCCATGTTTTTAATTTTTTAGTATCAAATAATAAACTTGCTTGTAACTCTAGACATTCACTTTTTCAAAATCAAGCATACCCATTAAGAAAGTCATTGTGTTTGTCGTTGGGACTTATGAGTCATAAATCTTATGCTCCATTTGAATTAATTTTTTGTGATGTCTAGGGTTTTGTTTCTATTTTTCTTCTAATGATTTTTGTTATTTTGTTATGTTTATTGATGTGCTTACACAATATAAATGATATTATCCTCTTTATTGTGAAATTTGATGTATTTTATATTTTCCATCATTTTCAAGTTTTTATTGAGCGTATTTTTCACTAAAATTAAATCTGTTCAAATTGATTAGGGTGGTGGATATCATAAGTTAAATACTTTCTTTGAGACTATTGATATTCATCATTGTCTAATTTATCCTCATACCCACGAATAAAATGACACCATCACAGTTGTGATTTTCTAGGTAAGATACTGCTAGTTCTTATGGTTTTGCTGATGGTTCACCCAAGTTTACGGCTTCCAGTCCTATCTCTTGGTCTGACTCTCCTGCTGGGTTGAATTTGGTTGTTGACCTCTATTTATATCCTCTACAATAACATAAAAGGTTCAACCTTACTTGGCTCTAGTTCTGTGGTTCGTCAGCATCCTATGGTTCCTCATCCACGATTGCCAAAGATAACAAACTTGACAGCTTCTTTGGCTTCATCTGCTAGCCCTATCTCTCGGGTACTATCTTCTCCTGCCTATGAATCAAATACATTTTATAATGCTGATAGGTATGCGGCTTGGCACGGTGCTATGAAATATGAAATTCAAGCACCACGTTTTAATGACACTTGGTCTTTGGTTTCTTTTCATCATTTGATGAATGTAATTGGTAGTCGTTGGGTGTACAAGATCAAGTGTCGTGCAAATGGCAGCATTGAGCACTACAAAGCTCGGTTGGTTGCTAGAGGCTTTAATTAGCAAAAAGGTATTGATTATTCTAAGGCTTTTAGTCATGTTATTAAGCAAGCCACTATTCAGTTGGTTTTCTCCATTGTGGTTTCTTGTGTTTGGAAAATTAATCAGCTGAATATTCATAATGCCTTTCTTAATGGGACCCTTGACGAAGAGGTATACATATAACAACCTCCAGGTTTTATTAATTCTACCCTCTCATGTGTGTCGATTGCATAAATCTTTATATGGCTTGAAACAAGCTCCTTAGGCCATGGTACACTCACTTAAGTGATTATCATTTCTCTATTGGATTTTGTGCTTCGAAGATTGACTTTTCATTATTCATCTTGTTTATAGGTGCTGATATTTTTTATTTATTGGTTTACGTTGATGATAATGTGCTTACTGGAAGCAATTCAGCTTTACTTCACCGATTGATACAGTTGTTAAGCTTTGGGATTTAGGTGTTGTTCATTATTTTTTAGGGATTGAGGTTCAACCTACTAGTATGAGACTCATGCTATGACAATATAAGTATATACTTGACATCCTCCATCTAATAGACATGTCTTTTTGTAAACCTGTTGATACTTCTATTTCTACCTCTAAGGTTACTGTGATGCTTGATTACTTATTTTTTGATCCTACTCAATTTCATCAAATTATTAGTGCTTTTCAATATCTTATTTTTACAAGACCAGATATTTATTTTGCTGTTAACACGGTTTGTCAATTTATGCATGATCTTACCGATACATATTGGGCTGTCGTTAAATATATTTTGTGTTATCTTAAGAGTACGATTTCTTTTGGCTTACATATCACCCGTAGCTCATCCTTTGCTTTACATAGTTTTATAGATGTTGATTGGGCTGGTAGTGTTGATGATCATAAGTCTACAGGTGGCTATCTTGTTTTCTTTGGTAATACCCTGATTTCTTGGAAATCACGCAAACAACGCACGATTACTCGTTCTTCTATCAAAGCTAAGTATAAAATCTTAGCTAACGGCATTACTGAGGTTCTATGACTTCAATATTTATTATTTGATATGCAGATTATACCTACTTCTATGCCTATGATTTGATGTAATAATTTGGATGCTACTTATTTGTCTGTTAATTCTATCTTTCATGTTTGTATTAAACATGTTGAGATTGATTTATTTATTCTTATGCGACATAGTTGCTAAGAAGGACATTCAGATTTAATTTATTTCTTTCAAGGATCAACTTATTGATGTTCTTATTAAGCCACTTTTTACTACTTCTTTTATTACTCTTCGGTTCAAGCTTTGAGTTGACCCCTCACCCTTAGCTTGAGAAACTTGCACAATATAGGTTGTATATAATTAGAAAAGGTTGATAGGCTTACTCTTATGTTTAGATCTTTACAATAACTATTGTAAATTTTCTTACATATATAAATAGAAAAAGTTGGCTAATTAATTAGTTAAGCCTTTTATTATTCTCAATTATTTTAAATTGGTCTTCATGGCATATTTCATTTTAGTTTTCATATGATTAATTTGTTCTAAATTGCATTTTACAAGATTATCACAATTTAATGATCTGGGTCAAAAATTTAACAAGTTAATTCAATAGCCGTGTAAATATTTTTTTTTTAAGAATATCATCTTGATTTTTCTCTTCCAACTTAATCGTTTTACCTCTCCTTTTTCTCTATATTTTTCTATCATATATTTAGATAAAAAAAATATAAATTTTTTTATTAAATCTAGTGAAGTCTATAACTCAAATATCAAGTTTGATGGGTTAAGATACAAAGTTTATATTAATCTAACATGTGATTGTCTTGATACATATATATTTTTAAAAGATATTATATTAATTTTTTTAAATCATTTAAATTATTTTAAATTGATTGTCGTATCTTGATTTTTTTTTAATCCAAAATGCATTTTTGCTGCACGTCAAAGTTTTCTTTGAATCCATGTAATTATATATTTTTTTCTTCATCTGAACTTTTTTTTTCATTTCCTTTATTTTTTTTGCGTTCAAATTCTTTTTTTTTTGGTCCAACATGCATCCTACTGCAAAAGATGAATAGTATATAAGCTATTCGATATTTTTTAATAAGAAACTATTGTCTCACATCACATCATTCTTCCGTGCAAAGAATTAAATAGATCCCATCACATCCATAATGAAATCAAAATTTAAAATATTTTCAAAATCAAATATACATTAGGGATATTATTAATTATTATTAAAAAATTTAATAGCCAGTTTATTTTATATTTTAAAATTAGTTTATTTTTTTAAAAAATTAATATTTTTAGTGTTTTCATATTGTTTTGATATATTAATATCAAAAATAAAATTTTTAAAATGAAAAAAATATTATTGTGATGTATTTATAAATAAAAAATATTTTGAAAAACAATCGCTACTATAATACCTAAAAGGCTTTATAACATCTATGAGTTTCGGTTAGAAAACATTTCAATAAAAGTAAACATCAAAGCATTGTGGATTAAATATTGATCCAACAATATTTTTTTAACTCAAGTTTTTTTTATCGAATTGATTTAGGACCAAACATGATGATTTACTTTAGTTGATTTCACATGAGATTCTTGTGGTATCAAGAAACAAATCTGGCACTTTGTTGATGCTTGGTTTGGCAAAACCAAGTTCAATTTTAATTAACTTAAAATAGTTGAAGGTTTAGGGACTGAATTTGAAACTTATCAATTCAGGGAGTGATTTGAACAAAAACATGAAAGAGTTATCGGTGCATGTAAAACACTATGTCAGCGCGTTAAGGAGGACGATACACTTAAGTGGCATGTGTGGCATCCACCGACCTTTGGAGGTGCCTTTGTTTGGTATTGTTGGAATCGTATTGGCAAGGGCTTTCTTTCCTGTCTTAAGTTTGGTGATTTAAGTCGCGTTGTCTCGGGTCTTTTTTGGTGGATTGTCTTTTAAAAAATTAAATATTTTTTTTAGTTTCATCCTCCAATATTTGATTGATTGAGATTTAAGTTTTGTATTTTTTTAAAAAAATTTTATGAGAATATCTTGTTCTCATTACGTGTGTCATAGGTTTGATAAATTTACGTGGGTAGACTCAAGATTCTTTTAGTCCTTTTTTCAAATTGATTTTTGTTTCTAATTTTTTCTTTCCATACTAGGTTGACATGAGTTTTATAGCCTGAGTCCTGAATTTTATATTTTAATCAAAATTAGTTCAGTTCAATTCAATATATTATTGTTTTAATATTTATAAAAAAATAAATATCTTTTAGTATAAAACTATCTCAATATTTTAATTTTTTTTTCCCAATATGCATCGAATTCTTACCTTTTTTCTGTCCAAGAAAACAAGGTTAGCAAAACCTTTACTCTCTTTTTTTTTGTTTTTTTTTTTTTTATGTTCTAAAAATATTAAACCTCCCTCGAGCCAAGGATCTAGTCATCACTATTCAATATAATCATGTGTCATCCTTCCAGGTTCGAAAAGAAAAGAAACGAAATCCCCTTTAACATGGATTGGACTCCTTGTGTTGGGTCATTGAGCTCTAAGCTTGTAGTTTGGATATCCCATGGAGTTAAGATGATCACTTTCTTTGTTAATAGGCTCATGTAACTTCTGGGCCACTTTGACCTTCTATCCAACACGTGTCAGAATAGTTTAGTAGTTCCAATTATATTTGTCTTCACTTGTTTCTTGTGATAATCGTAGATTTTCTCTCCCTTAGATGCTTATCTCTTCCTCTGGTTACAAAACGAGGCACAAACAATACTAGTTTTTTAACCCTTGTTGGTTGATTTTTTCTTATAGTTACAGGATTTTATAATGTATTCTCTTACATAAAAAATTTTAAATGTAAAAAAAAAAAAAACTTATACATATATTTAACCAAATAAATCAATAACTTATATAAATCATATATATCAATATATAAAAAAAGTCATTAATAATAACTAAAGACAAAATTTTAAAAATTAAGTGATAGATATAAATCAAGGTATTTGATTTTATAATATAGATCATATAACTAGTTGTGTTCAATGATTTTATTTATTATTTTTTTATTTAATCAAATGATAATAAACTTAGACACATATATGAAATTGATCGAATAAAATTAAAGAGAAAACAAATATTATATAAGGTTGCACATATTAGAAATATTATCCAAAAATAAATATTTTTTATTTTTAAACATAAATTTCATTTATACAAAACAAAAAAAAAACTTATAGATGAATTAAAATAATCTCTCTAAAATTAAATACATATAAAATAATAAACAAAACAATCACCTTTTCAAAAAGTCTAAATAAACAAAAAAATAAAAATAAAAAAGAGAAGGAGTATTAATTTAGATATAAATTAAAGAATTATTTTAAAAAACACATGTTAAAAAAAAGGTATATTTTCTTAGAAAATGCTGTTAGGGTGGACAATATGTTTAACTTGTGACCCAAATAATTAGACTTGAAAAAAATACGAAGCCCAATCCGTACCAAATCAAACAATGACGGATAAAATCAGGAAAAACACAATTTTTTTTTAAAAGTATTTATTATAAAAATGAGGGTGAAAATCAAAACAAAAGAATAAATTAGAGGGCATAAATTTTTAATTAAAAGGTTAAATTGAAAGAAAAATAACTTTAACAAAAGAAAAAAAAAGAATGAGGATCAAATTAGAAAAAAATAATATATCATAAGCTTGGATTGAAGAATAAAATTAAAAACCATTAAAACTTTTACAAAAAAGCTAAGAAAAAAAAAGAAATCAAAAGAATAATGAATAAAATGAAAAAAAAATGACAAATTAAAATTGAAGGAATAAATTGATAATAAATAATTCTTTTACAAAGTCAATAAAAAAATAAGGACTAAATTTAATATATCAACAACAAATAGGACTAACTTGTAATTTTAAGGAAAGAAAAAAAAAAACCCTTTAACGATAAACTACCACATTACCACTAGCACATGCTGTACCAGGAGGAAGAGGAAATAACGACACAGTGGAAGGACAATTAATAGTGGCCACTCTCGGAGGCATTGTCTGAGTTGCCAAAAATGTTTATACACCCTTCCACACACTGACACGTGTACAACATGCTTCAATAATTTTTTTTATATTTTAATATGAATTAATTATGAGTAAAAAATCAAATTACCATCAATAAACTAGTTATTAACAAATAATAATAATAATAAAAAAACACAGAAAGTCCAATGCTTATAAGCAGCATAATTGATTACAAAATTGATGATTAAGTTGACATGTAGTATTAATAATACTACAAATGGCATAGACATATATACATACACAAAATTAATGATTCTCAAGGAAAAAATACATACAGATAGGAGAAACAGTGCATACGTATGCTTCCAATTTCACTAGCCCAGGTTTTCCTGTCTATACATGGAGGAGCACCGCCTGAATCTTTTAGCTTATGCTGCACCACCTGCCTCAAGGCTTCAAATTCATCTCTGACTACACAGATACATATATATATTTTAGCTAAAAAAGCGAGCTACTCTTAATTAATTAAGAGAATGTTATCACAAGATTACTTTCAATTTTGAAAAATAACCAGACAATTATTAAAAAATAAATAAATTCTCAACATTTAATATACAAATTTGAGTAATCTGATTGTATTAGTTAATCTCGATCACTACTAATCCCGCAATAATGCACAAAAACATAACGGCATGCTAAATCCCCCCCCCCTAAGCAGGCTGGTTAATCACAGATCAACAGGTCAACCACCGCTCCAGAACTGCACTGTACTAACTTGTACGGGAAGGCCACCGGAAAGAAATCAAGGGATTGCCGCAATCCCATGGTTTTAGATTGTGCGGTGTTAAGGTATTATATGGCATTCGTTTACAGCGAAAATTGCATTGAAGAACACATAATATGATCAGCAATGGCCACCCCCAACGCCATTGCCAATAACAACAGTAAGTAACAGAGAGAGCAATGGCTACTGACCTCAGGGTAACAAGTCTGACGAACAATTGTCTGGTTATTTATATTTACCAGAACCGCACAGAACAATTTTGCCTGTGTTAAGACAGAGTCAAAATTGGTACGAGAAACACAAGGAATCGATAAAACTTACAAGCAATACATAATACATATAACAGAAGCACTGGAGCATATAAAAAGGGAAAAATGGGGCAGAAAGAATCAGTTCTTACAAGAAATTTGTTAACATATAATTCAGTGTAAGAACGTACGTTGCCTAGAATAATTCAGAAAATTAATTAGCATATTGATTGAAGGCTTCAAAACTTGGTGCATTTTTCTATGACTTGTGTTCAATCCCAGTAACTTGGCTAGCGAGTAATCGCAGCAGTTGTACAAGGTTCTTGATGAGGTGATGTAATGTTTATTTTTGTGATTCAATTGTGTTTTTTAAAATTTTTATTTTTTAATTATTTTTTTTTGTTTTTGAATTATATTAAAATTCTAATATCAAAATTTAAATTTAAAAAAATAAAAAAATAATATATTTTGAAGGAAAAAAATACTACTACTATAATATGAAACATTATCTTAATTAAAAGTCACAACTGACATACATTACCTTAAATAATTTTATCTCTCTAACCGAAAAAAAGCTTCAAAATTGGAACGCTTACAGTACATGTCAAGAAAATAAAATAAAATAAAATAAAATAAAATCCGATAATATTACCTTCAAAGGGAACCCAAAGAACAACAACCCAAGACTGCCAGAAACCTCGGTGACAGTATCAAACGGCACCGTTCCCCTGGCCAAGTCGTCGAGCAAGGAGACCACGTCAGACAAAACACTGATCCCAATAAAATCTACTTCAGCATTCACGTAGGATGATCCTAGTGCCCTCACGTGACCGTGATCAGATCTCACGTGACCCAGCCTCTTCCCTCTGTACTTCACAGCAACATCCAGACTTCTAAAATCCATGGAATACACATCGACGTTGCGTACTTTCAAAGTAACATACAAGGATATGTCAATGTTAATTATAGGCAAGGTGTGGATGTGTATCTTGTTTAGGCGCAGCCTCACGACCTTGACCGTGGGATCGGAGGGCCAAAAAACATAGACAAGCGTTGCAAGGAGGAGGAGGAATATTATAGCGATTATCAGTGGCCATCGACGGCAGTCCTGAGTGGTGGGGTGGCGGTAAAAAGGTAACACAACGCCTCCTTCTTCATGCTGATCACATGGTATTAGAGTATAGCAATGAGCTGGTGAAAGTGGAAGTGGCGGTTCAGTACTTTTGGGAAGAGCCATAAAGGGCGTGGGAATTACGGGGAGGAAGGGTGGGGAAAGGGAAGATAATTTTGGCGAGGAAAGTGAGTAGAGGTTGCGGGGTTTGGTGTTTTGCTCTCCAAGGTTTTGTTATGATGTGGGGAAATTGTAGAGGAGCCTTCCTAGCTGTTGGGATTGCTTGCTGGGGTTATTCATGTGGGGAGGACATGAGTGTGACATGTTCTTTTTGTTTTTGTATTTTAAAATTATTTTTATTTTTTTTATTAATTTTAAATTAATATAATTTTAGTATTTTTAAATTATTTTAATGTGCTAATATTAAAAATAATTTTTAAAAAATAAAAAATATTATAGATATATATTTTAACACAAAAAATTATTTTTAAAAAAACTAAAACTATACTATAAAATAAGCTCGTTTAGCTTTGTTTGTTGCGCTAAGGTCGTCATCATCATCACTTTTGCTTCTCTGTGCTGTGTACAACTACTAATAATTTTAGCATCACACAACTACACAAGTGAGATGTGAAGTTTGTGTTTTTATTTCCAAGAAAAAGGGAATATTGAAGTTCGTGTTTTTATAAAGTATTGACGTCTTAATTAGTGGTGAACTCTAAAGAAAGAGTAGAAAAATATTAGTGAAAGATAAATAAGCATCGAGCAAGATTTTCTTTTTCTTTATCTTTTTCTTTTTTGAGAAAAAACAAGGTTAAATTTTACTCAAATTTAGAAAGTGAGGTGTTAATACATAGAAAGAACTATCTTGATTTGATGTATACAGTGAGGGAACATGAAACGGAATGAAAGAAAAGAACTATGGCTTAGCGTTTGATTTGACTCGTTTGTATTGTTAACGATCATTCATTCGACGAAGTTGTCGAGGTTTGGCAAACTTTGTGATTGCTTGCGTATACACCTGAACATCTTGCTTGTTTAATATATCAACATGATGCGTGTTGGTATTTATTTTTTATCTACTTTTTTTTTTTAAATTACAAATAATTAAAAAAAAATAAAAAAAAATATTTTTTTTGCCTATTTGAGTCGTTTGTAAAGTTTTTTTTCCAAAGAATTTAAAATAAAATAAAAAATAATTTTTTAATGATTTAATTGTAATTATTGAAGGGACATGATCAATCTAAAAAATAAAAAGCCTCTCATCAAGCAACTCATCCTTTTGAATTAAATAGTTTACAATCAATTCTTTTAATCTAAGTCTTGTTTCTAAGTTAGAAAATGAATGGTTTTGATTTATTCTTAAAATTTAATAGTTGATCTTGATTTACTTTTTTTCAAACTAAATTTTTTTTAGCATTTTTATTTATAAATAAATAGTTACACAGACTTAAAGGGAGGGGGGATTTTAAAGAAATAATAATAATAAAAAAATACACATACGTACTCTCCCCGTACCCAAACAACATAAAAGGAAAACCCCAGCAGAACCCTCTCCCATAGCAATTAAAAAATCAAATCCCATCTCTCCCAGCTCACAAGCTGTCAATCAGAACCAGCATAGTGAGACCTGTTTTCATTTCATCTCACAAACTCATGGTCAGCGATTACTAACCTCATCACTGATTGAAATCTGCAACCAACCATCATTTTTTCTTCACCAAATCAAAGAAACAAACCCATCTGCCCCTTCATCTTCTCTTCCAATCACTATTATTGCCCTTCCAGACCAGTAGCGGACCAACCACCATCAACGCCGGCCATCATCTCAACAGATCGAGCAACCATCGCATACAACAAGACCATCCTTCCCCAATAGCAACAAATGGTAGCAGTGAACAATAGAGAAGCAAAAGAAAACTAAAAAAATCCTAAAAGTTCCCGTGCCCCTATCTTTTGATTTAGGGAATGTGAAGTTACACTACCGGAGAAGTGGACTACTCGATCTAGGGGGTCACTCGCCGTCCAAGTTGCAGGAGTGTCTGCTACACATGCCACCATCCACGACTGCATGTTACTCCCACTCGTTGACATTGCCACCACCAGTTC
>JAAWWB010001059.1:0-25006 GCA_018804465.1 Populus tomentosa | reverse complement strand
CACAAAGTATGATAACAGGGGTGACAGGTATTATAAAATATTATTTTATTTAAAAATATATTAAAATAATATTTTTTATATTTTTATAAATTTATTTTTTACATCATTATATTAAAGCAATACAAAAAATTAATTTTTAAATTTTTTTTAATGAAAGACAAGTTCAATCTCAATTCAAAATGGACACTAATTTATAAAGTATTTTCCAATCGAAAATATATTATATTTTTAAAATTTTATTTTTATATTAATACATTAAAACAATTTAAAAATATTAATAAAATATTAATTTTAAATTAAAAAAATAAAAACCACGATTTTACCGCAGTAACAAATGCGACCAAATAAATTAAATAGTAAAGTTGTCTGTGCATTGAATCTGACATGATATGACATCTGTTTTGAAGCATCACCGTTAGTTTGATGGAATTGGTCTTTGTACCAAAACCATTTTGTGAGGGTTTCGAGGCTGACGATTCGTAAGGACAGCAAAATAATAATAATAATAATAATAATAATAATAATAATAATAATAATAATACGCATTCTTGGGCCAAACCGATATAAGATTTTAGGGGACATATCGCATCCAGACAATCGACAAATAAATTTGAGATAAATATTATTGTATTTGATGACCTAAAAAATCTCAAACATTAAAAAATATCATATGTTTTAAGACATCAACACCCTAAATTAAAAGAATTTTTTTTTTTTAAATACCATGCGCATGCTTCATAGATATTTTTTCACTGTGCTGTTCATTGAAACTGTTCACAGGGTATTTTTTATATACTTTAATCTTTATAGTTTTAAAATATTAAATTTTGATCATAAAAGTTTATTTATGTTATATTTTTAATCACTTATAATTGAAAAAAGAGAAAGACATTCAAAATGAAAAAAAAAATAGAAAGCTTTCGGTTAACCACATTTTAATAATAAAAACATAAATCTTGGTATCAAGAGTTTATCTTGTAAACATAGTCTTTGTGTCTTATACAATGATGAAAAAAATAAAATGAAATTTAAAAGGTGTGTTTTGACCTGATTTTGAGTTTTTAAAATAATTCTAATATATTTTGGGATTGGAAATAGAATTATAAAGGGTTTTATGGTATATTTTTTAGTGTTAATATATAAAAATAAGTTAAAGTTTGAGTTTTAAGGTAAAAAAAAAATGGGATCCTAATTTTTCAGCAACTTAAAATAATTGAAATTTATAATGGATGATAAATTATTCGGTCGTTTTTTTTTTTCCTTCTAAAAAAACTAGTGCCTTACACGTCCATACACATATGCACTGTTTTTTAAAAACCAACCAAACGAACCTAACCTTGCAAGCCTAAGCTTGTATCACCTATTAAATAAAATAATTACAATAATATTTTAAAAAATAATAATATAATACTATATTTTTCAAATAAAATCAGAGCTTTTTATGATAATGTTATTAATTACGTTATACATAATTATATTTCTCATAAATATTTAATAAGAATAAAATTTTAATTTTTTTAAAATTGTGAATCTTTTATACAATTTGCTCCAATTAATTATTCATTTATTTTTGCATACATACAAATAAAAATAATTGAAACAGATATTTTTTCTACTAAAACATGTTTTTCAAACCAAGATAAATTTCATTAAAAAAAACCATGCTACGAGTAAAAATGATATGTTTATATATATATATATATATATATATATATTAAAAGATCTTTTTAATGTCATAGACACGTCGACATCTATTTTATCATGAGAATGATTTGTTCTTCATATAATGTTTGTGATGAACTTTCTATGTGAACAGTTATTTGCACATGCTACAAGTTCACATTAAAAAAAAAAAAAAAAAAAGGCCAGTAGCCTAGTACAACCTGCATGGGCAATCCGTGCAGAATACCCTGAATTATAGGTATTATTTATTCACACCCTTTAATTTTATTTTTTCCTATTTCAAGACTTAAACTTTATGGTATACTCTGACTGAGGTACTAATCTTCGTTGAATTCCATATGGAAGCCCATTATTTCACTACTAAAAGTCTTAAATCATTATCAACATAAAATCATAGATAAAACATATCAAATATAATTTCTTGATTTCTAGGATTTTTGTAAAAACTACTCTTTAAAGGCTGAGGTGAACATTCAAGATATTATATGGTATGTTCAAAAGTGTAATAGTAATTTTTTTTCATTGTGTTTTTTATTTAGAAGTATATTAAAATAATATTTTTATTTTTTTAAAAAATTATTTTTAAAATAGCATATCAAAACAATGAAAAATAATTAAAAAAAATTAATTTAAAAAAAAATAATTTTTTTTTAAAAAACAAGTTGAAAATCAATGGAAAACACCCATGTAGATTTTATTAGATTGTTCTGTAACCGAACAACACGTGTGGCTCCAGTTCAAATGGTTTTAATATTCAGAAAGTAAGCAAAGAGATGAATATCAAAATACCTACAAGTCAAGGACTGAAATAATAATAAAACAAAGTTCACGGAAAGTGAATCGACAGTTGATAGCACCAGAGGTTCTCGTGGGTGTACGGAATAGCCAGCTGCACCATATGCTTTCTTTTTTTGTTTTCTTCTGCTCTTTTTTCTATCCTTGTCCACATATCTATCTGGGATGGCAGGATCATGCTACTGATTTGGTCAACCGGTTTTTTATTAAATTTTAATTTTTTAATTTTAGATTAATTTTTTTAATATTTTTAAATTATTTTGATATTACATTATATTTTTAAATAAAAAATATTTTAAAAAACAATTTTTATCAAGCTATTCATGTGTTCATTCATTTTGAAATAAAAAAGAAGCAATATTGGTTAGCCTGAAATATTAATTTGTTTGTAGTTTTTTGTTCTGTTTGTTTTTGTATTTAAAAAATATTTTTTAAAAAATTTAATATTTTTTATTTTTTAAAATTAATATTTTTTAGTGTTTTTAAATTATTTTGATGTAATAATATTATAAATAATTTTTAAAAAATAAAAAAATATTATTTTAAACAATTTTTTTTTTTAAAAAACAATCATAATCTTTCTCAATCACGAGATTTCCCGCTACCCTTTGCTTTCTCCAGCAATCATGAAAAGCATGAACCTCAAATCTCCACCATTCCTTTTCGTGAACTTCGTTTGCCCTCGAATCCTGGAAGGTCCCCCGCTCATCTGGCATTAGAAAAGAAGCTTATGGACCCAAGCATGCTGCTTGGGGAAGAAATTTCAGTGTCTCTAATTTACAAAACACCACTGGTTTCTCTAATTTACTTTTTTTGAGCGAGAGATATAACTTAATTAATTAGATTTAATTTTTTTTTTAAATATTATTAATTCGAATATCATAAATTTTAGTGTTATTAAAAACTTATATAGTTGTTAACTTTAAGGGTTTGAAGATTAATCGAGGTATGCGTAAACTAGCCCGTACACACACGATTAACAAAAATATTAAAAACAAAAATCACCCTCAAATAGTACCTTTGCAATTATATCTTAAGCCTCGGCTCAACAAAGATTTCAGTTTTTCTTTGTGTGGGATTGCCTAAAAATGCATTTTCAATGGAACGTAGAGATTGACTGGCCCATTTTCAATGGGCCTTGCTAGTCCATCTTACGAGCTATTCACGAGCCCACATAAAGATTGGCCTTGGACTTTTTTTTTTGGAAATTTGGAATTGGGTCTTCAACAAGGATAAAAATAGAAGAGGGAGATCAAATAAAAGGCACAAGGAGCCATGCGATTGCTCTTTAATTTGAACCTCTGCAAGCATCTCTCTCGTTGCCCGTATTTATTAGGAACTTATGATCTTTAGAGATGATTTTAAAAGCTAAAACATATTTAAAAAAATAAAATAAAAGGTGGTTTTCTATATTCAATGTTTAGCTTTTATGTGAAATGTTAACTAAGTGTTGGTTAAAATTTCTAAAGTTTAGCGTAATATCCTATGATTTAACTTGAACATAAAATTACCTAGGTGTTGTGTGTTAGCATATAAACATAAAATTACCATTCAATTTTTCTCAGTATAACATTGTCCTACCATATTTTTTGAGAAAATATTATCTTAGCTATTTATTTTACATATGTCAGTTAATTTATTTTATGAACCTATTCACAAGCTATTTATTGTTAGTGGATATTCATTAAATTAGCATCGGATTCTAAATCAAGAGTTTCACAACTTTGGCAATATTTTTTTTTTATTTGTTTTTAGTAAGTAAAAAGTAATGTTAGGCCCATGTTGAACCTCAGAACTAAAAGACTTATTTAACCATTAAAATCCAAGTTTAAACTAAATATATCTTCAACATATTTTTAAACACTTTTTAAAGTTAAAAATATCATGCTAGACTTACATCGGTTTTTAAAAACTAGAAGACACTTTGAATTAATTGTTTAAAACTCAAGCTTTGATCAAAATATGACGCAAACTTGAAAAACTCATTGATGTAATTTGTGTTCTTGTTTGAAAAATAAATATTTACACATACACATACATAAAAAGATGATGGAAATTTTTTACAAAGTGATAATAATTTCATTGCAAAGCTAGAAAAATAAAATAAAATAAAAAAATTGCATGAGTGAAAAGTTGCAAATTTTCAAAAATAGATCTCTCTCACATACATGCATACATAAAAATGTGACAATATGAATCTAGCTAACTCTGTTGCAAATCTAGTAAAAATAAAATAAAATAATAATAAAAAAATGAGTGAAAAGTTATCAATTTTTATAAATGAATTTCTTTACTCACATGCATATGTAAAAAAAGCTAAATGCATAGTGTTATGAAATGAAGATAATGCTATTGCAAAGCCAATAAAAAAAAAAAAATTTGAATGAATAGTAATTTTCATGCAAAAACCTAAGATAAAAATAAGAAAAGAAGGAAAAGAGTTAGTGTTGCGGGTTGGTTTGGATTTGAGTGGTGTTCTTGATTTTTTTTTTCTATTCAAAGTTTCTTCTTTTCTCTTTTATTTCTCCTTTTCTTTTCTTTCTCTCTTATTTTTTTTCTCTTCTTTACTATTTTGTAGCTCATACAACTCATTTTCGTAGCTTAAAACTCTCTCTCTCTCTCTCTCTCTCTCTCTAATTTTGTGTTTATTCTCTCTAACTTAGCAGCACTTGTTTCTTACACTACCCTTTTTCATATACAAAGATAAGCTCTTAAAAGCTTTCTTGGTGAAATGATTGTGGCCATTAGTTCTTTTAGATCAATCTCAACTCTTTACCATGATTGTAAACTTTTTATATTTTTTGAAATATATTTTTAAACTTTTTGAAATGTATTTTTTTTTCTCTTTTTTGTATTGAAATACCTTTTGTTTTGCTCTTTTTTTTTTTTTAATATACTATTTGAGAGGGGTTAAAAATTGCATTATGAAAGTTGCTATCTCTTTACAATATTTACGGTATAAAATCCACGAATAATGTTTTTTCTTAGGTATTTTTAGCAAACTTGTAAAGAAAAGATAGCACATATGAATTTGTTTTTGAAAAGTGATCAAATCAAAAGGTGACCAGTTTAAGAAAGAAAATATAAAAAAATTATTTGGGATTCAAATATGCGAGAGTGATGCTTCGGAATTAAGTTTGCACAAGTCATCTAAGACTTAAAAGTAAACTAGTTATAAAATCTAATATGCATGCAAAATAAAAAGATTATTTTTATGATTTTTTAGTATGCTGAATTATGAAAATATAATTTATTTTTGAGAAACTTGGCTATATAAAAATTAAAATTAAAATTTTATTTTTGAAAGAAAGATTTCTATGGAAGGAAACTGATTTATTTAATACTAAAAAACTGTTAGAGAATAATATAAATTATATCCTGGGACCTCACCTAACAGTTTAAGCTTTTAGGTTGAGATGGTTCTTTGACATGGTATCAAAGCCTTATGACCAAGCGGTCACGAGTTCGAATCTCACCACCCCTATTTATTTGATAAAAATTAAGTACAAGATAATGTGGGCCTGTGCAAGTTTCAAGCCTAAAGGGTTTTCACTTGAGGGGGTGTGTTAGAGAATAATATAAATCATATCATGAGAACTTACCTAACAGCTTAAGCTTTTAGATTGAGATGGTTCTTTGACAAAAACAACTCGAATGTAGATCAAAATTTCATATGTTAAATTGAGGAGGGCAAAAAAGTGGGAAATTCAAAATTAATTGCAAAAATAGTTTTTCAAAAATTATTATAAAAAAATATTAAAATTAGACTAAGATCATGTTTGACAAAACACAAATAAAATATTTTAATTAGGCTTTTTTAACCATGATATCAACTTATGACAAGTTATTGTTCACCAACTCAATACCAAGCACAACAAAAAATTTACAAGAATCTTATTAATTTATGAAATTTGTTAAAATTTCATGCTAATTCAAATAAATCAATATAAACCCAAATATAATTCATGCATCAAGATTTAATATTCAATTACCAACCATAACTTTGAAAATAAACTCACAATCTACCACAAAATCATCAAATAATCTCAAATAAAAAACACATATCAATCCCAATAAACCATGTCCAACAGATCCTAAAAAAAATATAAACACAACAATAAATAATTTGTTCTAAATTTCACAAATTTAACAATACACAATGCAAATATATTAAAAATATATATTTTTGGATTTTTATTGGTTTTTTTAGATTTTTTTTTAAAATATAAAAAATATAATAAAAAATTATGTTATGACAATATCCATCAATAGACATGCCCACATGAACAATTGGAAGTAAAAATATCTAATGGTCTGATTTTAGGTCGAGATTTTTTTAGACAAAGTAAAATGGAAGACAAAAGTTTGGCAATGAGAATAGCTCAAAATATTGACAGAAGAGCAATATTAATGCACGGCTTTGTGAACAGAGATGTGCCAGCTAAAACAACTCCCTTTCAGAAGGCAATATTTTACAGCAAGTCACGTTCAACACTTTGGACAAAAGGAGAAACATCAAAGAATTTCATCAGTGTTCATGACATCTTTCTTGATTGTGATTATTGTTGTTAAAATCGCGAGTTGACTCGTAAAATTATTTGATTTCACAAGTCAACATATATATAGCATGTAAAATTAGGCTAAAAACTCAAAAATTAGTAACTCGGTTAAACTCGGTCAACTCGGATCAAGTTTACGAGTCTAACAAAAGTTGCAAAATTTATCGACTCTCTCTCCTGAGTCTCGAGGCTTGAGTCTACAGTTGACAATCCCCACTTCCCAGCCACCCCTTTACCTTTCTCCCAAATCTTACATTCTTAACTTTATAAGGCTAACACCAATAGCGCAACAACTTCTACTCTCTCTCTCTCTCTCTCTCAAAACACTCATCAAGTAAGGTTTAATAAGTGTGATCAAATCTCTAGAAAAACGGATGGATTGACAAATTATACAAGCTAGCACCACGTAAAACTGTACAAGCTACGACCTCAACTAAAGTTATCATAGTGAAGAAAGTCATATTTCATGATAAGTTACTCTGGATGTTTTTCAAATATATTTCAATGTAGACTATATATTCTCATATTTAGTAAGAGAGAAAAATATATTTTATTTTTCATCTCAACAATAGAGACAAAACACATAGAGCTTCTTTACATATAACTAAACACTATTTTTCATCCTCTTAACTTTTTACATGATTGTCACTTGATCAACCAAACCCAAATACTAACTTAAACATAAGAATGTCCTTCATTTCACAAGGAACTTGTTTTTATAGGGACAACTCAGGTTCATAACTCAATTAGGAAAAACCCATTTCTATGTAAAGTTTTTCTACCACCTTTTCATTTAAAAATGTTAATTTAATGTCTTTCTAGTCTAATGGTTCTAATAGTTTTTTTATTAATTTATTTTTTTTTTATCAATTTTCATCTTAAGATAACACAAGTTTGTAAAATTGTGGGCAAGAAACAAATCTTATTTGATATCTAATTTTCATATATTGAAAAAGATACCTTTTTGAAAACAAAAATGATAGACATATTTGGATTTTTTTTTATTTGTTAGACCATTGTCCTAGGCAATTTTAGCATGCCTAATCACCTTTTCAATTTGAAATCTACTAGAGAATTAGAAATTCATAAAATATTTATTTTATAAAATAATTTAAAACTAAAACCCGTTTTCTATTGACCAAGATAGGACATGCTAATTACTATGAAAATCGATGATCTAATTTTTTTATCTAGTTCAACCCGCTTTTTAAAGTGATTTTTAAATCGTCTAAAAAAGCATCAAATTGATGTTTTTGTAAGTTTTTTATTTTTTTTATTTTGATATGCTAATATAAAAAAAAACTTTAAAAATATTATTTTAATGTATTTTCAATTGAAAATCACTTTTATAAAAGCATTATGCATTGCATTACCAAATATAAGGTAAAAAGATTCAAAAATAGCATGAATCATAAAAACCAAAAGATGAGCTTCAATAGACAATTTTTTTTTAATGCTGTGAAAAAATTTGTTTAGTTTATATTAAAACGTATGTATATACTAAATTTGCAAAAAAAAAATTCTAAAAAATAAGATCAAATTAAAGCTTTAAACCTCAACAAACATGCTAGAATAAAATTAGCATAAATAATTTGTTGTTATCAAAGATTTATTATTTATTTTTAAAGCTTTATCACTGATTTTTTGGTGGAAACTAAATGATTTTGATAAGATTTTTAAAATTTTCATTACACCACCTTGTTTAATTGTACTCTTTAACAAGGTATACAAACCTAAAGGAATAAAACTCATAATTTTTGTACAAATAAGAAGAAACTAATCTCTAAAATGGAGAGTAAAACAAGAAAAAAACTAAGGGGCAAAAAGGGCTAAGAAAATAATAGAGAATAAGACAAATAAGTTGTTGCTCAGTATGTAGAACATCTATCTCTCAACTTTTTTTATACTAATTTTTGGGACCAAAACTAATGCAAAATAATTCAACAAATAATATGATATTTTTAAATTTTTTATAATTTCAGGAAAGTATTTTTTGTCCAAAATAAAAGGAAAACACTTTTTTGGAAACCAAACTAAATTTTCATTTGATTGGAAAAGTGTTTTCCGTTAAACAACTTTTCTAATGACAAAAAACATAAAAAAGTTTGGAAAGTGATTTCCAGGAAACCACTTTCCATCAAACAAACACCCCCTTGGTTAATTAATGAATAGAGAAACCAATTAATTTGGTAATGGAATAAATGCCTAAGTTTAGGCTAGAGAGGACATTGGTATGGTCTTAAATTGTGGTGATTTTATTGATTCTCATGGTTATGAGTAAAATAAGAAACTAACAACATAGTTTTTGATGTGATAAATACATAGAAGAGATAAGAGTAGATAATCATTGTAGTTAAAGCTGATTATATTTGATATTAAATAAATTTTCAGGTACCTCGCAACATCATACGGAATAAGTAAATGATTAGAAATTTCTTTCGTTAGTTATTAAAAATGTAATTTTGTTATATATAATCCTTTTGAAATGTAAAACTTGGCATGTAATTAATGTCCGGATTGAAAGTATTAATTATCTTTTGTTAAAAATTTCTCTTTTTAAATAAACTTTTAAGATATTACATTTCGTATAGTACTTTAGAGCTTAAATCATATAAAACCTAAACCATAATGTTTTCTTATACTTTATGTATCATGCTTTGTAATTGTTTATTAATTGTGGAAATTGACTTATCAGATAAAGTTAGGGATTACTGGACTATAATCATAATGAAAAATGCAGTATATTGGAAGTTAAAAAGCTTAATTATTTTAATAGTAGAAATCATAATTAAAAAGCTTGCAGTGTTACAGTTGATATCATAACATATAACATATGGACTTTATGATTTAAAGAGTATTACTGATGACTATAATATATTACAGGATTGTTAGAATGAGGTGAGGAACTTAGATGACTATAATAAGTTGAAGTTCTTATATAAGTATCATTTTATCGCTTAACATTGATGTTGACGCTTACACACACATCAATATGAATATGAAGAAACTCCTACATGAGAATCTTATAAACTACTTCACTCCTTTTCGAGTTGGATAAGACTCAGGCTGATGGGGAGGGGGATAACGAGAGCGTCTAGCTTTTAGCATTTGATTTGGATGTGAAACCGTCACCTTCTTGATGAGTTACCCTTTCTTCGTGACTCAAGTGACTATGGTACTCGGCATCAATGTGATGAGAAAGCAGAAGGGAAGGTCGTCGTTGTCATAAGAGGCTCAGATAGAAAAACTATAAATTAAATATATAAAAAAATATTGTTCATATGATCTGTGTAGTCCAAATAAGAACACAAGATAAATTCATTACACATGAATCAACATGACCATAGACAATTCACATTTTCAAATATCAAATAAGCACCAATAATTTTGTTTAAGCAATGTTGTCACTAAGGGACTCCATTTTTTAAAAGTGATTGACTGGATGACTAGAAAAATAACACGAAAGAGTATTGTCGGGTGTGTCCTTGAAATCACATGACTAGATTCACAAAAGGATGAAAGAAAATTTTTTAATTTTTAATTATTTTTTTAAAGAAAAGATATCTTAAAAATATTTTTAAAAAACTATGGCATATTATTATTCAAAATCAATCAAACAGAATTTTGTCCATAATAAGGTTCTCGGTAGAGTCATCATTGTATCGTAGGTATATTGTGACAAACTACATGGAAAAGGATAAAAATAGAAAAAGAAATCGTCACACAATTTTATAATAATTGAGAACTCTAGCTGGTACTTAAAGCTATAGATAAATGTTTGGTTATATAATGGGGAAGATAATCATTACTATATACATTCTATCTAAGATAAGTTGTATTATTACTTATTTTTAAAAATAAATGTGCCTTGTGTACTTATATGCCAAGAGTTTGCCTAAACTGAAATATGTGTGCTTTTTATTAATAATAAAAGCTATAATTACTTAAGACAATGATGATTTATGATGTAGGTGTAATGGCAAGACTCAATAATCACTTTTAAAATTGATAGGACAGTGAACAAATAATAAGTTTAAACCTATTAAAAGTTATATTCATTTTATTTTTATTTTTTTACTATGTTGAAAATTCCATCAATAATTACTGTCAAAATATAATTTGTTGTTATTTCTTTCAGAAACTGTCAATAAAAACTCTTCGTCACAATTTTTATTGATAGTGTTTTTTTTTTTTCTTGTTGGAGATTTTTTTTTATTATTAATATAAATGTCCAGATTAACTTGCGCATATCTCAATTAATTTAATAAATTTTTAATTAAAAAGAACTTTTTTTAAAAAAATATTGCACGTTACCAAATACACATACACACCATTCCTTGATTTCTTGGTCGTGAATGGCCAAACAACTTGATCAAAGACGCAGACTCTTTTCTTGTTTTGTTTTATTTTTTTTATTCCCTTACAGGCGCTGGAATCCAAGATATTTTGAAGGCGATCTATATATGTGGACCAAAAGTTAGCTGTCACATTTGACCAAATTCAATTTGAATCCATCCTTGAGATTAATGTCTCGGATCTCTTCCAGCTTGCAAGCAATCTGTCATGAGAGAGACATCTCACATCTTCTCTTTTATTTTCTTTGAACAGCCGAATTTCCATTAGAAGGCGATCAGCCATAGGCAAAAAAGCCTCAACCTCTCATAAAACAGGTAAATTCATGATAAAAATGAAGTACTTTCATAATTTCCTTTTTCTAGCTCTGTTTTTGTTTTTCGTTTTTTTCCTATTTAGAAAAAGCGATTTTAACCGAAAAGTACTTGCCGGGGAAATTTGGCTAAGCTAATCTAAAATACAAAGACATAAATTGTCTGTTGAATTTATATAATATACTCTTGGAAAGAGAGGCAATAAGTATCTCTGTCACATGGAGCTAATGCTATCCTTATCTGCTTATAAAAGGGACCCTTCTGCCCTGATAAGTATCCACGCTATCTACAGCTACCCAGCAAGCCGAAATTTAAGCATGTCAAAATTGTTTTCTCTATGTCTGCTCCTATCAATGTTTTTCATTGCCCGCTCTACTGTTCCTCCTTCTTCAACATTCAAGTACGTCAATGAAGGAGAGTTTGGGCAATACAGTAGTGAGTATGCTCCAGATTATCGTCCACTTAGCCTATTCACTTCTCCATTCCAACTTATGTTTTATAACACCACCCCTAATGCATACACTCTAGCTCTACTTATGGGTACTAGGAGGTCAGAATCAACAAGGCGCTGGGTTTGGGAAGCCAACCGAGGCAACCCGGTTCGCGAAAATGCCACTCTTACCTTTGGAAAGGATGGAAACCTTGTCTTAGCCGATGCTGATGGCAGGGTTGCTTGGCAAACCAACACTGCCAATAAAGGTGTTGTTGGCTTGCAATTGCTGTCTAATGGCAACATGGTGCTTCATGATTCCAAGGGTAACTTTATCTGGCAAAGCTTCGACTCTCCTACTGATACTCTCTTGGTGGGTCAATCTCTTCGGGTCGGAGGTGTCACTAGGCTTGTCAGCCGAGCCTCACAGAAGGAGAACTCTGATGGCGCCTATAGCCTGGTCATGGAATCCAAAAGATTGGTGATGTACTATAAGAGTCCGAATTCTCCTAAACCATATTTATATTACACGTTCGATACACGCCAAGATCGTCTACAAAATGCGACTCTAAAGTGGTACCCAGATCCTTATGACAATTCGGCCAGTGAGGTGACTTTGGATTTATCTTCTGGTGGTTGGGCCGTGAACGCCAGACCTAAATTCAATGCGACGTTGTCAATTCTTAGAATTGGGATAGATGGGAACCTTAGGATCTACTCTTACAACAATAAGGTGGACTACATGGCATGGGATGTGAGCTTCAATCTCTTCTCCAGGGATGGTTTTCCAGAGAGTGAGTGCCAGTTACCAGAGAGATGTGGTAAGTTTGGGTTGTGTGAAGACAGCCAATGTGTTGCTTGCCCGCTACCAAGTGGTCTTATGGGCTGGAGCAAGAATTGCGAACCTGTAAAGCCACCCGCCTGTGGTTCTAAGGATTTTTACTACTATAAATTAGAAGGCGTTGATCATTCCATGAGCAAGTATGCAAGAGGGAGCGTAGTGAAGGAGGATGACTGTGGAAAAAAGTGTTCAAGTGACTGTAAGTGTATGGGTTACTTCTACAACAAGGAGACATCCAAGTGTACGATTGCTTATGATCTCCAAACCCTAACCAGGGTTTCAAATTCCACACATGTAGGTTACATAAAGGCACCAAAACGTTAAGCCTTTTTGTTGACACTTCCAATACTATTAAGCCGTCCAGTATAATAATAAAGTGGCATTGTTCCCTATAACCAATTGAGCTCGCGTGTCTTCTTGTTCTTATAGATCATATTTTGATCTAAGAGTCCTCGACAACATTTTAGATTTCACATGTTAGTTTTATATTTTTGGTTTTTTTAATCAAAATTTTAATATGTTTTTTAGTTTTTTCTAGGAGCTTTCAAGTTCCTTTTCAAAAGATAAGGTTGTGACTATAAGATAAGGTTGTGACCATGCTTGGTATCATGTCATCCCTAATGCTGAGCATATCCAAAAAGATGTGCCTCCATAGTCTATAGTGCTAGAAATTTCGAGCTAGAAAGTGCAATGCGGTGCCTCGATGGTGCCTTGAGAGGGCGATTTACAATTTTTCCAAGAGAAGCTATAAGTCAAACGATCAGTTGGGAAACTATTATAGGTGGGAGGGAGTTGGAATTATTAGAAAAATTGTGACTTGTCCCTGGTAATTTGTTCTTATAAAGCTATAGCTTGGAATCACTTCATGTTTTTTTTTTTTTACTGAAATTCCATTTTGGATATATATATATATACACACACCTAAATTGATTATTTAGCTATAACTTATTGATATTAGGCATTCCAATTTTATAAGCATGTTTGGAACACAGTGCAAATCATCTTCCTTTAATTAAATTTTGATTTTTTTATTTAAAATTAACATTTTTTTTTATGTTTTGAAATTCTTTTGATGTATTAATAAAAAATAATTTTTTTTTATCTTAATGTATTTCAAAAAAAAAAAATTTTTTTGAACCATAACCGTTATTATATTATCAAATACACTATATTTTAGTAAATCTAGGTGTGATGGAGGGATAATCATGACTAAAACTTTTAAATAAAGAGGTAGTCATGACCAATCATCCTGAAACACTTTTATTTTTTATTTTCCCTACCGTAGTTTCTACTAAAATTCCAATAGAGTTTCCCATATACTAAAAGTTATTGACTTAAATCTATTTCGCTTCTATATATATTTTCAATTCCTTAGATTCAATCATCCTAAAACATAATATAATCAATATCAATCAATTACTAGGAATTTCAATTCATCCAATATAACATCCAATTAATTATATCACATTTCATATTAAATCTAGCATGCATAATAAAGATGGATAAGTTATGATTCATGCGTCTACAAACAAAAATGAAGCATTAATTATATTTACATGCTTAAAACAAAATACATTACAACCAAAAAATTAACATAATATATCTAATCTATGTGAACAAAAGAGATAAAAAAAATCTATTTCTGATGTTAGTTTGATGGCCCTGAAAAGTGCAACAAACAATACATAAACTAGTGGAAAAGTTAATAAATAATTATTACACCAAAGAATATAATCAAATTCCCTTTTTATTTTCATTTCCAACTGGAAAGTAAGGCATTTTATCATGTATTCCTTATCATTTCATTATCTTTCTTATCATTGTTGCATACATTAACATCATAATGCTATTAATTATCTATAACTCGGGTCAACTAATCAATTTTAATATCAATTCCAATTAGATATCATTCACCATCACCTTGAATATGGTTAATCAAAGGTATACTGATATCAATCCACTTGGTATCATTAGTTTTCATTCTATTGGATAGCTAATCAAGTTTTGAAGTACATGTCAATGTCAATATACATTAACATCACAAGCTTCCTTAATTTTTAGGATCGGCTAATTAAGTTCATTTTAATATATTATTTTTATGTTCATACTGATACAATGAACATCATTAATATCATTAATCTTATATACTGAAAATGACTAATCAAGTTACAATAGGCTTCCTTAAATTTAATTTTTGATATCTTACTAGAATAGTAAAATTCTACCAGAGGTTTAGAGTATATACCATGGTAAAACAATTAATTTTTGTATTATGACTAACAATGGCTGTCATAATGTTCCTGGTGCATTGCAGATTAGAGCTGATCGATTATTTATAGAATATAGTAGAGAAAGATTAAAATTTCTAAATTAATGAGGTACAAGTATTCAAATATATACGCCTCCTCAACTACAAATTAATTTGATCGGAAAGCCATTACAGTTAGATTAATTGTGGAATAATTATAACAATCATTAAGAATTTTAATTAATATTGTTCATGAGTATAAAATTTTATTATTAATACACTCTAATAGTGAAAAGTATTATAGTGTCATGTTTATTCTTATATCTCTTTCAATTTAATTAGGTGAAATATTTATAATGATAAATGATGATAAAAAAAATATTTGTGTATTTTAAAATGATAACAATATCATATTTTTTTTCTCAAATGAAAAACAATATAACAGGAACACTCTTTCTAGTTTTATGGGATAGGAAAATACTCTGATATTTTAAGAAATGAACATTTTTTTTACTGAAGAAAAAAAAAACTAAAAAAGAAGAAAGAAGAAAGAAAAATTGTTTTGCATTAATTAACGGTACCGAACATTTTGTCTTGTTAGTCATCATATTCAAGAAGGGGATAATGGCGCCGTGTCCCAAGCTCATTGGCTATATACGGATAACTTTGTTTAAAGACGTCAGCTATGACCACAGGATTTCTTAGCTGTTGCTGTTGGACCAGAAGTCAAGCTGCAACCATCATTCAATGTTTCTAGTTCCTGCCACTGGCCAAGGGGGTTTACGGTATAAAGTCCTCATAGGCTTAATATAGTAGAAAGATTTGTAGGAGTTCCTCAGGGACTCAAAAGTAAAGATTTTTAGGAGAGCTCTCATAAAATAAATATCACAAAAAGTTTTGCAAAAGTTCTCTAAAACTTAAAAGTTAAAAAGAAGATTTGCAAGCAGTGATGGAGCCAGAAAATTTTAAACGAGGAGGCAAATAATTAACAAATACTTGATATTATATTATATATAAACATGTGTTATATATAGAGAAATTAATTTGAAATATATGTATTAACTCATGTCAAGTAAAATTAATTTAAGAATATTTTTAAAATAAAAAAACTTATATTATAATTATTTTTTCGAGTTTTTATATTTTAAAACTATTTCATAATGACTTTATTCTTAATTTTATTAAGATATTCTTTCTAAATATGTACAATTAAACTTTCATTTATCTATTTCTAAATCTTCCAAGGACTAGTGAAATTATTGGCAACAATTCTTTGTTGACTTGTTGTTTTATACAAGTGGGTTAAATATAAACATTAATATATTTTTTTTAATTTTTTTTTATTGTGTCTCTAATTTTTTGAGTTGTTGAGTACTTCATTTTTAATTACTAATAAGTTGATCACCATCATTTTTCATGTGAAATTCATAACAAAATACATATTAATTCATCAAAACTCGTTTCAATTCATATTCATATGCATATAATATTTATTCATGTACATATTAATTTAACAAATCTATAAATTATAATAAACTCTAACATTTTTAATAACTAATTATTAAGGAATAAAACTAAAATTAGACAATGGAATAAATAAAAAATAAATAAAAGAAACTCACCTAAAACATAAAGCATAAAGCATAAAAGATTACTTAACTAATTAATAGTTTAGGATTTGAAGAAAATTTTTATAAAAGGAATAAAATTTTTAACTAATTCATAAAGCTTGGATCAATTAGTAATTAATAAAAAAAATTAAACTTGTTAAGTTATATATATATAAAAGGATTAAGGGGGTGATTGCCCCCTTAATCCCCATTGTGGCTCCGCCACTGTTTGCAAGAGCATACTTAAAAATAAAAAATATTTGTGAGAGCTCTCATTGACTCAATATCACCAAAAGATTTAGAAGGGTTCTTAAAGACACTGTATATAAGAAATATTTGCAATAGCCATTATAAGTTGAATTTCACATAAAATTTTGTGAGAGTCACCTTATAGACTTTATTAGAAGAAGATTTACAAGTACCCTTATAGACTTTATAGACTCAATATTGCAAAAAAGGTTTATTTTGGTAGAGATTGTTACATGTCTGGGAAATGAAAGAAAGAGAAGGAAACTTGATTAATGGGGTTTCCCAATTGTCATTCTGCCCTTGTGAAAGCTTCCATCGTTGCCATGTTTATTTTCGGTTTGATTTGGTTTTTATAAAAAAACAGTAATCAAATTGAATTTTTTTTTTAAAAAACCAAAATCGGTTCAAACTGATCGGTTTTAGTTCGGTTTTTTAGCATAAAAACAGGTTCAAACCGGTTTGGCTCAGTTTTTTTCCGATTTGGATTCAGTTCGGTTTTTTTTATTTTTTCGGTTTCAGGCTTATAAAACCGAACCGGTCAGTTTTTTTTCAAAATTTAATCAGTTTAATCGATTTTTTTTCATGATTCGATTTTTTCAGTTATTTGTTTTCCAATTTTCTCGATTTAATCAGTTTTTCGGTTTTTTTACATCCGTATTGCTTAATAATATACATTTGATTGTAATTTGAGCTACATCTGGACTCTATATGTCATATTTTATACGACACATATTCGGCTTCATGCAGCCTCGATCAAGAGCTTTTTATGTTTTGTTACCAAACATGAGAATTGATTTTTTTAACTGGAAAGCTAAACCAGATTGTTTTGCCAATAGAGGTAACATGACAAACATGTAATGCTTTGCCTTCGTAAAATTGCTTCCTTTTGTGCTGATAATATATGCAAATAGATCTGCGTCTTTCCTTTTCTAAATTTGGTTCTTAATTTGGTGATATCATTATTATCGATATGTGCTTTGAGTTTTCTGTTTTTGATTGCAATATTGACAGTGAGACATGAAAGAATTGTAAACTTTGTAGTTTATTATATATCTTAAGAAGGCTGTAATACATGTGATTTATACAAGTTGCAGAATCTATTCTAGGAAAGCAAATAATTTATTATAAGAAGGTCAATCACAATAACTGTGATTGCCTCGATCTCAACAAATACAATAGAAAAACAGTAAACATAATAGAAAGAAATACATATTACAATAGTTGTACAAAATCTTTCCTTTTAACTCTCCCCCTCAAGTTGGAGTGTTAATGTTGATTACACCCAACTTGTGAAGATGGGATTGGAACAGGGGTGCAAGCAGTGGCTTGGTGAAAATGTCAGCTACTTGGAATTGTGTTTTCACATGAGTTGTCTTGATTTTGCCATTATGAATTTCTCACGAACGGTGTGGCAATCCAATTCGATGTGCTTGGTTCGTTCATAGTAGACTGGATTGGCTGCAATATAGAGGGCAACTTTGTTGTTACAAAGTAAGGTGGCAGGTTGGTGATAGGGTACTTGTAGATCCTGTAAGAGGTATCGTAACCAAGTAAGTTCACAAGCAGTGGCTGCCATGAACCGGTATTCAGCTTCTGCGGACAACCTTGAGACAATGACTTGCTTCTTACTTTTCCATGATATGAGGGACCTGCTAAGAAATATACAATATCCAGTAACTGAGCGCCTTGTGAAAGGGCATTGTGCCTAGTCTGCATCGCAATATGCAGTAAAGTGTAGTGGCCCATTCGAGGAGAATAACAGCCCTTGGCCAGGAGTTCTTTTAAGGTAATGAAGGAGCCGACGTGCTGTGTCAGAATGGTGTTTCTAAGGTTCATGCATAAATTGGCTGAGTGTGTTCATTGCATATGTGATTTTGGGCCTTGTAATGGTAAGATAGATTAATCGTCCAATAAGTCTCCGATAACAAGTAGGGTCTTTAAAGGGGTCACTCCCTGTAGGTATAAGAGCAAAATTTTCATCCATAGGAATCTTTTCAGGTTTGGCACCAAGCAAACCTGCATCTTCCAAGATATCCAATGTATACTTTTGCTGGCAAAAAGAAATGCCAAATTTGGACTGTGCAATCTCAACCCCAAGGAAGTATTTTAAAGGGTTGAGATCCTTAATTTTGAAACGGGTGCTGAGGAAATGTTTAAGGTCTTGGATGGCAGCATCATTATTCCAGTAATTATCATATCATCAACGTATAACAAAATGATAGTGAAAGATTTGCCCTGTGTTTGTGTGAATATTGAATAATCGGCTTTGGATTGAAAAAAACCAATGTGTTGTATGGCAGATGAAAACTTACAAAACCAGCTTCGGGACGTCTGTTTCAAACCGTATATGGATTTGTGGAGGCGATAGACCATGTGCTCCCCCTGGCGCCGATACTCCGGTGATGGAAGCATATAGACTTCTTCATGGAGATCGCCGTGCAGGAAGGCATTGTGCACATCCATCTGATGCAGGGGCCAATTACAGATAGCAGCAACAGTAAGGAGGCAACGAACGATGATGAGCTTAGCAACAGGAGCAAAGGTTTTGGTGTAATCGATGCCTTTATGTTGGGTATAACCCTTGGCAACCAAGCGGGCTTTGTATCGTTCAATGGAACTGTCCGACTGGTATTTAATCTTAAAAACCCGTTTATAGCCGATCGGACGATGACCAGCAGGCAATAAAGTGAAAGACCAGGTGTTGTTCTTCTCTAAAGCTGTGATTTCAGAATTCATAGCAGTGGCCTATTGAGGGTGATGCTATGCCTCCTTATAGGAGATGGGTTCAACCAATTGAGAAATATGATTGATAAATGTATGATAAGGTGCAGAGAAATTAGAGTGAGACACATACCGAGTGATGGGGTAATAGGTGCCAAACATGCCGGATGAGGGATCAACAAGAGCAAGCAGAGTGGCATTGTGGGTTTGGTAATCTTTGAAGCAGGTAGGGGGTTTTGTGGGGCGGCTGGATTGGCGAATGGGCCGTGGATTAGCGGTTATAGAAGGGGTAGGGGATTCAGAGGGAAGGTGTGAGATGATGGGTGAAGGAGGTGAGGATAGGTCAGTGATGGGTGTGGGTGGAGCAGAAGTGATGGGAAGTAGAGGAGGATGAGGGGGAATGGAAGGGGAATCAGGGAAGACTGGTTGGGGCGGTAGGACTTGGTTAGGGATGGGTGTAGGTAGAAGTAATGGGTCGGGGGAAGAGTTGGGTAGCAAAGTAGAGTCATCTTGGGTTTCGGGTGGAGATGTAGAGAAAGGGAATGTGTGTTCATGAAAAATCACATCTCGGGAGGAAATTTTTTTTTGGTGTGGTAAGGTCATAAAGACGGTAACCTTTTTGACCAGGGGGTAACCAAAAAACACATATCGGCGAGCCCGTGCATAAAATTTGTGCTTAAGGAGAAGATTGGTGGCATAACACAAACAACCGAATACTCGTAAAACAGAGTAATTGGGAGATTTGTGATGTAATAGCTCAAATGGTGATTTGTGTTTGAGTAAGGGTGTTGGGAGACAGTTTATAAGATAACACGCAGTTTGTAAACTCTCCTCCTAAAAATGCAAGGGAATGTTGGCTTGGAAACGTAACGTCCGGCCAACATTTAAGAGATGATGATGTTTTCTCTCGATGACACCATTTTGCTGGGGTGTATATAGACATGAGTGTTGGAAATGAATGCCTTTGTTTTGAAAGAAAGATTTGAGAGACATAAATTCACTCCTATTATCGGCACACAAGGATTTGATAAGAAGGTTAAATTGGTTTTGGACCCAAGAAAAAAATGATTGAATTACCCCTTGTGTTTCTAATTTAAAATTTAGAAAATGGATCCATGTAAATTGGGTAAAATCATCTACAATGGTTAAGAAATATTGGGCACCAGTATGAGTATGTATTTTGTGTGGTCCCTAAATATCACAATGAATTAAATCAAATGGTGCAATGGATGATTGTGAAGTAGATGGAGAGAAAAATAAACGAGTTTGTTTTGCTAACGGGCAAATATCACAAACATGTTTTGGATCACAAATAATTTCTGGAATTTTATTTGAAAGTAATTGAATAGGGGCGTTTGATGGGTGGCCCAAACGTTGGTGCCAAAGATAGGAGGTGTGGTGGACATGGTGAGCTAGATGTGGATTTTGGGTAGTTGTGAGGTAGTAGAGCCCATTAAATTGCTTGCCCAGGCCAATCGTCCTCCTCGTGGTCACGTCTTGCACAATTCAAAATTTATCAAAGAAAATCACAATACACTGCAATCCTTGTGTTAATTTTCTCACAGATAATAAGTTCACATTAAATTGAGGGATGTGAAGAACTCTATCAAGAGTTATTGTTTCAGATACTTTAACGGACCCAACGTTGTGAAGTTCTACTTTTCCTCCATTGGATAACCCAACAAAATCATAAGGAGCATGCAATATGTTATATGTAGGTGCAAAACATGAAATGTGATCTAACGCTCCACTATCCATTATCCAATATATTTTTGAATATGGGTTAAGCTGTGATAGATTACAGGTAGGTGTAACAATACATGTTGCATTTGCACGTGAAAAATTACCGGATTAGTTGTGCAAGAGGGCGATCAATTGATTATATTCTTCGGTGGTGAAAGTTGGACTTTCATTTGGCTTACTGTCATGCACTAAGGTGGGATCCCTATCAATAGTATAGGCAATGAGTCTTTTATTCCTTGGCTTGACATTTTTTCCATGTAACTTATGGCCCACAGGAAAACCATTGATATAATAACAATTTTCCACTGTGTGGGTGTCTCCATCACAGTAAGAACAATTGAGTTGCTTCTTCAGATAAGGACCGTGCTTCCCTTCTCCATTACTAGCACCAGACAATTTTGTTCTCATTTGATTCCCAGGTCTTGTACCACCTCTGATGTAGCGGTTGGTCTGCATAGCATGGGGTCCGATTTGTCGATTTGCCGCATCCATTTGTCGTTCGTGTTGGATGATTAATCCATGAACACGCCGTGTGTCTAGGATTGGTGACATCATAAGGATCGACCTACGCACTATTGAGTAAGCTTCATTAAGACCCATTAGAAATTGCATGACTCCCTCCTTTTCTTCTCTTGAGGCTTGTGTTTTGGAACCCTCGCAGGTGTATATGATGGGTTCATGGGAGGAATCTAATTCGTACCATAGAGCCTTGAGTTTAGTATAGTATTCTGAAATTGTGAGGTTACCTTGTCGATGCTCAGCAATTTCTTGGCAGATTTGGAAAATCCTGGAGTCATTGCTTTGTGAGAATCGATCCTTGAGGTCATTCCATACCATAGATGCACTAGTGCGGTAAATCACACTACTTGCAATATCAGGATTTAGTGACTATAAAATCCGTGACAGCACCATGTCGTTGCATATTTGCCAAACAACAAATTTGGTATCGGTTCTTGCTAGAGGTGTGATGGTTCCATCAATGAACCCCAGTTTGTTTTTGGCACTCAAGGCAATATGCATTGAGTGGCTCTATTGACCATAATTGTGTCCTTCAAGAGGCTTGGAAACAAGAACAAGCCCTGGTGAGTCTGAACTATGCAGGGTGAGTGAGTTGGATGTGTTGTCATCCATGTTTATGTTTTGTGTTGGTTGAATTTTTGGTGGTGGCGAAAGGTGTGAATAGGTTCATCAATATTGGTGCTCTGATACCATGAAAGAATTGTAAACTCTGTAGTTTATTGTATATCTTAAGAAGGCTGTAATACATGTGATTTAAAGAAGTTGCAGAATCTATTCTAGAAAAGCAAATAATCTATTCTAAGAAGGTCAATCACAATAACTGTGATTGCCTCAATCTTAGCAAATACAATAGGAAAACAGTAAACAAAATAGAAAGAAATACATATTACAATAGTTGTATAATATCTTTCCTTTTAACAAGATAGTTAATGCAATGTGTGTTTCATTTTTTGCCTTTTGTTTTGTATCCTTTCCTGATAGAAGAGAAGGTTTTGATGTTCGTTGTAGGTTTTCTAGATCAAATAGGTGCTTTCTTTTACCTATATAATCTATATTCCCCGGGGGTGATATTGATTTTATTTATTTATTTTGTTAAACGTGGGTGTTCAGCCAGTTTACGTGCACCTTGACTAATCCCCGGAGACCCTGAAGTTAATGACTATGTAAGCCTAAATAAAATAAAATCAATATCACCCCAACTAATCCCTTGAAGCTCTGAAGTTAACGACTATATATGCCTCTAGCTAGTGGCCCTAAAGTTTGTGGTATTTGAACCGGTGACTTCTAAGGGGCAAACCTAGGGTCTGACCGGTTAAGCTACACCTCTCATGATTGTGATATTGATTTTATTTATTTATTTTGATTAACGTAGATATCCGGGCCAGCTTGCACGCACCTCGACTAATCTCACGGGCCTTAAAGTTAATGATCATGTAAGCCTCCAGTGATCCTGGGGTTTATGGGACTCGAACTATTGACCTACAAGGAGCAAACTCAAGGCCTGACTAGTTGAGTTACAACCCTTGATATTGTGATATTGATTTTATTAAGAATACATGTAATGGATATACGAACTTGCTCAATCATAAATGGTTTGTATAGATAACTTTGTTCGCAGTGAAGAACCAGTTCACTTTGATTTTTTTTTTTTTTTAAAAACCATGATCATGATTTGGTTCATTTGCTGTTCTAGCTTAAAGCTTGTTTTCGCATTTTGGTTTAATGGTTAGTTCAATCTGTTTGTGAAGAAGATTTCCAGCCAATGAAAGTAACATTTTTTTTAATTCTTATGATTTCTTTGCCAAGATGCTTTAATGATGCAAGTCTTTCTTAATTATTTCTCATTTGTCAGTTCTATCTGGGATCGGACATAAGTCATGTCTACCGTGTTTATTGTGGTAGAGATTTAATTTTTACCTGCCTGGGAAATTAGAGAGAGAGTTGGAAATCTGTATTATAATTGTCATTATTTATTTATTTACTAGTATAATGTTTGGGTTAACATGCGTATATCTTGATTAATTTTATAAATTCTAAAGTTAATGATTATATAAACCTTTAATAATTCTAAAATTTATAGGACTCGAAGATCTTATATTTATTATTTTTTTAGACTGGGATTATTGTGGGGATGAATGGAAAGAATAAAATTTTTTTCTGGAATTTTTTGTAAGCACTTCTGTGTTCTTTATTACAGAAGATATCCCAATTTATTTTTTATTTCTAGACTTATTAAATCTTGATCATTCATGGCAGGTTGAGGCAAATATGTTCTCGTCAGAATCCACAATTTCCCAGCACAAAGCTGAATCAGTATTGCCCCAAGCTGGAAAACCCTCGTGAACTAAACGATTACTCCTCGATCATGACTTTGCTCCAAAATCAGGTTTGGGTCTATTGCGATTGATATGTAATTATTCCTGTTTAATGCATTCAGGAAATTTAAAGATATAATTATGATTGTTTTTTAAAATATTTTTTATATTCACATATCAAAATGATTTAAAAATACTAAAAAAAATAATGTTAATAAAATAAACAATGTTTAAAACATCTTTCAACTATATATATATTTTTTTATCTTGATCTCAATATTGAACATTATATTTTTTATTTTGGTTCATTTATTTTGTTTTTCTTAAGAGTAAGTCCTTGATTGAAGTTTTTGTCCTCTTATTTGAAGATAAATGCAATTTAGCCTTGGAATGATTTTTTTTTCAGTTAAGTCCCTAAATTTCAAATCTTAAACTTGGTCAAAAACTGCTACCAGGTTAAACTTTAGGTATTTAATTGAACAAAAAAATCATTTAGGGACTAAATTGCATTTATTTTAAAACAAGAGAACCAAAAACAACAACTAACTCCGTTTGTTTGTTGGAAAGTAGTTTCCTTTTAGAAAGTGAATTCCGGGGAAAGTGAATTCCGGAAAAGTGAATTCCGA